>CM046453.1:71104905-71364905 GCA_025506515.1 Flaveria trinervia
GTTGATGTATGTTTATATAAGTTCTATTTACGTATATTTAAGTAAGTCACATTTACATACATGTGAGATTGTTGCAAGAAAGGCTAGCAACAGATGAGTTGTAACCGTACCCCTACAAAAATTATTAAAAAAATCTATCAAAATAAAAAGATAAGACTTTTTTCATATACATAAATTAAAATAATACAATACAATAAGTACATAATTTACATATGTAACAGCAGTAATACGTATATGTAACAATAGTGTTACGTGCATGTCATAACAATGTTACGTGTATGTAACAACAGTGTTACGTGTATGTAACATTTATGTTACATATATGTAACAACAATACTAAGTATTCATTTGTTCAGTTTCTTTCTTAATGACCTAGATAACATTTTTTTCATCCCATTGGTCTTCATCTTCATAACTATCAAACTTACATATACGTACGTCACGAGTGGGTACATATATGTATCTTATCCGGAAATCCATTTTCCATATAGTTCATCACCATCTTCATTAGGGTTACGTATATATAATAGAGTTTATCATCATCATCTTCTTCATCTTGATGTTCAGTTCCATGCATATGTAACCCTAGCCGCCACCTTCATTTAAGATACATCTTTATCATCTTCCTCTTGATTGTTGGTTTTGAATGATAAACAAGTTTAACCAACTATGACCGGTGTTTCTTTGGTGTTTAAAGACGATTATGGCGTTCAAAGGTGATGTTCAAAGTAGAAGAACCATTGACGAAAGAAAGTGGGTGGTGTCGACGGTGTTCGAAGGCGGTCGGGAGTGGTAGACGACGAGATATGGGCTTGTATGGTGACGTACGAAGATGGAAAAACAATTGCGGCACATGATGGCAATGGTGGTATGAGATGGTGGTGATGATATGTTGACGGTGATGATGGTAGTACTCTAATTAAAATCATAGTGGTAGAATTTTTTAAAGATGATAGAAATATGGAATTCAAAAATTCAATTATGGAGATAATAAATGAATTCTAAAGAAAAGATAATTACCAAAATTAAAAAGGTGTCAAATTACTTTACTAGCCTTTTAAATAAAAAATAAATAAATTTAAAAGAAAACAATTGATTGGTTGAAAATGGTTTTTATGGTTTTCAATTATAAATGTGGTTTTCATTTGATCTCTCCTATATATATATATATATATAGGAGGGTTCAAATGAGAATCATATTTTTTTGTGAGAACTTTAGGAACCAATCTCAACTACTCATTTTTTATCACATGCAAATCACATGTCATTTCCTTCCTTTTTTTAAAATGTTCATAACATTTTTTCACGACATCATTTTTTCAAAAAAAATTCACCATAAAATTCAGTATTTTTTATCTTTCCAACGCCTACCATATTGATATACTTTTCTAAAACAGTCATACATCCGTTGTTTACATATGTGTAAATCTCGTTATACACATGTGTAGTATTGGATTTACACATGTGTAAAACGAATTTCGTTAAAAAACGGGATTTTTTTTATTTTTTATAATTTTTTTTATTTTTTTATGAAAGAGGGAAAGTAAGGGAACATTTTTGTGTTTTTATTTTTTTTATTTTTATGTTATTTTTTGATTTATAAATTTTTAAATATGTTTTTGTTAATTACAATTTTGTCATTTATAACTAGTGGTTGAGATTGGTTTCTAGAGTTCTCACAAAAAAGCTAGTTCTCATTTGATCCCTCCCCTATATATATATATATATATATATATATATATATATATAGGGGAGGGTTCAAATGAGAACCATCTTTTTTGTGAGAACTCTAGGAACCAATCTCAGCCACTCATTTTTTATCACATGCAAATCACATGCCATTTTCCCTTTTTTAAATGTTCGTAACTTTTTTTCACGACATCATTTTTTCAAAAAAATTTCACCATAAAATTCAGTATTTTTTTATCTTTCCAACGCCTACCATATTGATATACTTTTCTAAAAAAAATCGTACATCCGTTGTTTACATATGTGTAAATCTAGTTATACACATGTGTAGTACTGGATTTACACATGTGTAAATCCGATATTACACATGTGTAAAACGAATTTCGTTAAAAAAACGGGAAATTTTTTTAGTTTTTATAATTTTTTTATATTTTTTTATGAAAGAGGGAAAGTTGGGGAATATTTTTGTGTTTTTATTTTTTTTATTTTTTTTATTTTTATGTTATTTTTTGATTTAAAAATTTTTTAAATATGTTTTGTTGATTACAATTTTGCCATTGAAAACTAGTGGTTGAGATTGGTTCCTAAAGTTCTCACAAAAAAAACTAGTTCTCATTTGATCCCTCCACTATATATATAATATATATATATATATATAATATATATATATATATATTATATATATATATATATATATATATATATATATATATATATATATATATATATATCTTCTTATCTTCTTGTTCTAATAAAAGGGTAAATGGGGTGCCACGTGTTAGCACTACAATTATTCTCATCAAAATTTTTCCGCCTCTCTCTCCTATTAATATTTACCTTAATTATTAACAATATTATTTTAATACATTCTAATATTTAATAAATTAAAAAACAAATCTATTTATTAAGGTTATTTCTAAATAAATTGATATTTTTAAAAAAAGTCATTTTTAAAAAATAATAATTAAAATCTAAAGTTGTAATAAGAAAATTTTTAAAATTGACATCTTTATTGGTTTGTTTTAGAACAATATGTTTATTTTTTTAAAAAAGTTAAAAATAAAACTTTAAAAAGTTGATATCACTGTTTTATTATTTATTTTTTTCTCATACGTAATTTTAGTCATATCATATCATTTAGTAATTAATAAATTTATTATATTAATATTTTATTTATTCAACCCGTGTAATACACGGGTTTACTTAAAGCTAGTATATATATATATAATGAGAGTTTCTAAGAAAACCATATAGTTTCAAGAAAACCAAGAAAATCACATTCAACCAATCACATAATTTCTTTATTTTATGATTTTATTAAATTAGAAAGGGTACATTAGTAAATTAACATATATTTAATTATGGTAATTTATTGTTTTCTAATCAAAATCCCATGTTTTTAGGTTGACTAAATCAAAGAAATTAAAATCCTTTATTAACCCATGAAATGAATCTGGAACATCATTTTTTTCTTCATCCATTTCATTTTCTTGAAATCAGTTTCAAATCTAAATTCGTTGATCGTATTTTTCCTCTCTTGACATCTATTATCGTATCTTCATTATTATCATATAAACCACGTATTCATATCTTTAATCGATCCATAACCATTAACCAAAATAATTCTGTCACTACGACTTTTAATCGCATTCAAATCCCAGGTTCATCCTTTTCTCTTAGCTTGTAATTTCTTTGTTCTTCAAACGGATTAAAAAAGGCTGAAACTTGGTATAAATAATATTGATTGAAGGTTCTTGGCGCATCATAAGGTCAGCCTGGATCTAGTTAAAGGTTTGAGATGTTAATGGCGAGATGTGGTTCAAAAAGTTTGTTAAGAATCTTGGTTGTTAAGAAAGTCCTACTCTTCTTTTACTTTTTCTAGAGTATGTAAGCGCATCTCATTAAATCAATTACAAAAGGTAGAATCAAGAGGTGTATGATATCATCTATTGTTTGAAATTATTGAAAATGTGTTTGATTTTAGTACAAGAAATTGAGATGAGGATGATTTACGTACATGGTTACGTATACGTAACTACGTAATTAAAGCAGGAGTTGTCTTCTAAACATATAGATGATTATGACAGAATATGACTTAAGACTAATGTCTGGTTACGTATATGTAAGTAAGAGTTATATATGTTTGTAACTCATCAGAGTTTCATCAACTTACGTATATGTAACATCTAATTCTACTTACATATTCCTTACCTTCTATGTATCTGTTGATATTTTTTATAAAACTTAAGTTCTAGGTTTTTATGATTGTTACGTATATGTAATCAGGTTACATATACGAAACCACGTCTACATATACGTAAACTAATAACTTTAATAAAGTATTTTGTACTAGTAATGTATTATAGTTACATGTACCTAACTGATAATTGTTGTATATATGTAACAAGATGTATAAACATGATTTACTTTGTCTGAAGATTTGCAATTAGATTTAATTATGCAATCTACTTATGTGTTTACGTATACATAAACAGATTAACATATGGCTACGTGAGCTCACTGTTGGATTGTTTAAAAAACAATGGGGATGAAGTTAATTGTTGATGCATATGAAGATAACAAAAATTAAGTCAACTTTTGAAATTTGTTTAAATGTAATTTATGAGAAAGGAGAGTGGAAAGAGAGAGTGAATAGAAATTTTGGTTGTTGTTTCCAAAACTAAAAAAATATTGTTCCAAATTTGCCCTTTCATCATTAATATAATCTAGTTAAATTTTGAATTATTTACTAAAATGTCATTTTGTATATCAACCATTGATTAAATAGATCAATGGTTTAGATTTGGTTTTCATAATTTTCTAGTAAATCATGGTTTTTTAGAAACCACCCCCTATATATATATACACACACACACACACACATAAGGAGAGATAGAGACAAAAGAGTGTATTAACAACAAAATGGATGTTTGTTGATCCAGCCCTTAAGAAAACATTTGAAGTATAAGGGCACTCACATTTCATTTCTTGTTTTTATCCTTATAATTACACTAAGGGGGTGTTTGGTGTAGCTTTTATTTTTTGGCTTCTGCTTATATTTTAAAGTAGCTTATAGCTTATTTTTTATTTTGATAAACTATTTTTAAGTGTTTGGATTAGCTTATGTTCTACAAGTTGATTATGCGTTAAATCCATCATTCTTTAATTTTTTACGGTAATAAGTTGCTTCAATAATTATTAATCTACCATTATTTGAAAGCAGATGATTAACTTACACCCTTAAACAAATAAGCTTTTTCAAATAAGCTAAAAAACCATCTTCAAATTAACTTATATAAGCTAATAAGCATAAGCTTAAAAAGCTAAATCAAACACCAAGTTAAGCTTATTTGGTAAAAAAAATAAAACTTAAAAAGCTATAAGCTTTTTAAAAAAGCTAGGCCAAACACCCCTTAAAAATCATCACTTCTTCTCTCTTCTTTTAATTAAATAATATATTTTTAGACTATTTTTATTATCTTTTCTCTCTGTTTCACTCGCAATCATTTTTAAACATATATAATATTTTCTCTTTTTTTCACTCACAACCATTAAAACCATCTCATGTAATATAAGGACTTACACTCACGTATTTTAAGGCATGTGTTGTGAATGCTATAATGAATGGAAGAAGAAAATTGCAGTAAGATTTAGCCTCCATTCTTATGTAATTTCTTTGAAGTCTAACCTGCTCAAATAGTCCTATCACATAGCCACCCAAATTTGAAGACACCAAAAACCGCCACCTCATCCCAAAACACCTAAAAATGCCCTATCGGGGATAGTCTTATTATATAGAAGTGGTTTTGGAATGATTTCAATATATTCAAGAAGGGAAAACAACTATCTACTTATACATACAAGAGAACACTAATCAAGGCTAAAAACGAGGAACTATAAACGGAAGATATATAATGTGTATAATGTATGGAAAGTCAAATAAGGAGGAAATCTCGTTTTCATTACTCCCCCTCAAGATGGAGCATGAAGGTCACGAATGCCCAGCTTGTCGAGTAGTAGTTTGAGTTGCCTGCTCCAAGGGCCTTTGTAAATAAGTCTGCAATTTGTGACTTGTGTTGATGTGTATTGGCTCGATCTCCTTTGACTCGACTCTCTCCCGTACGAAGTAGCAATCCATCTTCACGTGCTTTGTTCGTTCGGGAAAGACTGGATTGTTAGCAATGTGCTTTACTGCCATGTTTTCACAAAACAGTTGGATCAAACTAGTTTGCTCCAAGCCGAGATCTTTTAGTAGCCAACGTAGCCACAGCACCTCATTGACGGTGGTTGCCATGGCTCAATACTCTGCCTCTGCAGAAGACCTTGATACAACTGATTGTTTCTTCGATTTCCATGAGATTGGTGCACCACCTAGTAGCAGCAGGTAGCCAGTTTTGGACCTTCGTGAGTCACGACATCCCAACCAGTCGGAGTCGGTGTAAGCAATGAGGTTGTTACCTCCCTCTCTAGGAAATAGGATTCCTTGGCCTGGAGTGGACTTGAGGTACTGGAGTACTTTCATGGCAGCATGCATGTGACTTTGTCTAGGGTCCGATACAAATTGGCTCAGCATATTCACTGAGTATGCTACATCTGGCCTAGTAGCTTGTAAATAGAGAAGTCTACCAATCAACCTGTGATACATGGTTGCATCGACACAGGTTTCATTGTCATTTTTTTCAAGTTTGGAGTTTTTTTCCATGGGCATAGTGCTCGGTTTGCACCCTATCATACCACTATCCTTTAGGATGTCCATGGTATATTTTTGTTGACTAAGAACTATACCTTCCTTGGTGCGAGCAACCTCAATACCTAAGAAGTATTTTAGGACTCCGAGATCTTTCACACTGAATTTCATGTTGAGGAACAACTTGGTTTCTTGTATTTTCTTTGAGTCATTTCCTACAATTATGACATCATCCATGTAGATGAGAGCCGCAATGAACGAGGTTTTAGTTTTGTGAATGAAAAGAGAGTGATCCGTATGCGATTGTTTGAACCCCATTTCACTCAAGGCTGCTGTGAACTTATGATACCAGTTTCTAGAGGCTTGTTTCAAGCCATAAAGAGACTTTCTAAGCCTACAAACTTTCGTTTCATTTCCCTTGTCTAGATCGCCATGTAGAAAGGCGTTGTTCACGTCTAGTTGATGCATGATCCAGTTCTTCTTGACTGTGACTGCCAAAATGATTCGAACGGTGACTAGCTTGGCGACCGGAGCAAAAGTGTCATGGTAGTCTACCCCTTCAAGTTGAGTGAAACCTTTAGTCACTAATCATGCCTTGTATCGTTCTATCTCCTCGTTTGGCTTGTAATTTATCTTGTAAATCCATTTAGAGTCGATAGCTCGCTTCCCTTTTGGTAATTCTTCAAGAGTCCACGTGTTGTTAGTCTCAAGAGCATGTATCTTTCTCTTCATCGCCTCTCTCCAAGCTTCTTTCTGCACTGCTTGTTTAAAGGTCTTAGGCTCATCATTTGAACTGATGGCCGACAAGTAAGCTTTATATGAGTTAGTGAACTTTTCATAAGCGATGAAATTAGATATAGGATGTACCGTGGATGATGTGGCCGAGGAGTCTTGATTGGGGACGGGTATGGACATGTCCAATGATGGTGGCAAGTTAACAACGTAATCATCAAGTCGAACAGATCAAGTTCTGTTCCTTTTCTCTCTAACTTCACTTTGGTTGGAAGCGCTTGTTTCTAGCATATCATTTGTTTCTTGACGCTCTGCATTGTTCTCATTTTGTATGGCGGATTCATTGCCATGCAAGTTTTCATTAATGTTGTTTTGGTCTTCTGTGTTTTCTTGGTGGTTGACATCATTTTCTATGTTCCCAACTTCATCTTCATTGCCACTGCCCTCATCGTTAACTTTCTGACTTTGGTTTTCATATCTTTCCTCGTCACTGTACCATGGAGGTAAGTTAAAAACCTCATCAAAAGCTTTATGTTTATCCCTTTCGTCCGGTTTCGTTGTTGTCTTGAATGGAAATACGTTTTTGATGACTTTTACATCTCTTGAGATTATCATTTTGTTGTTGCTCTCGTCATAAATCTTATATTCTTTTGTTCCTCGGGGGTATCCCATAAATACTCCTTGTCTCCCCCTTTCCACGAACTTATCGCGCCCTTTGTCTCGTTGTTGCGATAATACGCAAGGCAACCAAAAATCCTTATGTGCTCGTACTCCGGTTTGTGACCATAAATCACCTCGAACGGTGTCTTGTTTCTCAAGCTTGTGGATGGGATGCGATTTATGATATGGGCGGTTGTCATGATGCTTTCTCCCCAAAACCGAATGGGCAAATTAGCTTCAAATTTGATTGCTCTAGCGGTCTCGAGAAGATGACGATGTTTCCTTTCGACAACTCCGTTTTGTTGAGGAGTGTGTGGGCATGTGGTTTCAAGGAGAATCCCATGCTCTAAGTAAAAATTATTCATCCTATTAGATGTGAACTCCCCCCCCCCCCCCCCCCGTTGTCACATCTAACTCTTTTAACTTTTTTTTCCGAATTGGGTTTTAACCATTTTTATAAGTGCAATTAGACAATCACTAGCTTGGGACTTTTGTTTTAAAAGAAAAACTCACACGAAGCGACTGAAGTCGTCCACAATCGTCAAAAAATAGGTCGCTCGTGTGTGCCTGGGGGTTCTATAACTTCCCCAAATATCACAATGCAACAAGTCAAAGCAATCTTTTGTTGTTATTGAACTAACCGGAAAAGGAAGTCTAGAAAACTTAGCTCTTAAACAAGAGTCACAACAAAAGTCCTTGGAAGAGTTATTCTTAACAAAATTTAAATGAGAAAGTTTGCCAAGTGAGGCGTGGCCCGAGCGTTTGTGCCATAGATCGTCTGTGACTGCTAAAGCCTTTCTTCCATCTCTCACCATGTCCATCCAATAGAGTCCTTGCTTGCACTCACCCATCCCAATCAATCTCCCCGAGCTCAAGTCCTGCACAACACAAAAATTTGGGAAAAAGGTTACAGCACTTCGTAATCCTTTGCCAACTTGCTTACTAACAGAAGACTACAAGTGAAGTTTGGCACATATAAAACATCATTAATGGTAATTCCCCCCGTATATTACAAGCTCCCTTTCCCGTTACCGGAATGGAGTCACCATTTGGTATGGTGACAGGTGATTCATTCGTGGTTTCGACATGGTTAATAAATGAATCAGATCTGTGGGTTATGTGTTCGGTACAACCCGAGTCAATAACCCACTTATTACCTTCGGCCCATCTACCTGCCATGTTGGCCGTGGGCCCCACTTTGCCTTGGGAGGGCAAACTCTTCTCTTTGAACAAGTTCAGAACTGTTGATACTGCTCATGACTTAGCCCCGCGATTGGGCTCTCTTCAGGCTCGACGAGGGTTGCTTTTGGTCGATTTCTCTCGGCCTTTCCTTTTCCTGGCCACTATTCCGAGTAACCTATCCTTTTAAAACATCCTTCCTTGACATGCCCATCCTTGCCACAAAAGTCACAATGTTCAGCTTTATCGTTGGTTTTCCGGTTCCCTTTTTGTCCCATCCTAGTGTGCCCGATCGTGGTCCCATATCGCTTTGTAAACGCCTGGAAAGCAGCCACGTCGACTCTAGTTTTCTTTCCAGAAGAGGCAATTCTCTGTTGCTCATCTTCGGTTGCTAGGTGATAGGCTACACCCAACGTGGGTGTCGGTTTCATGGCAAGAACCTGGGTTCGGATTGTGGAGAAATCCTTGTCAAGTCCAAGGAGGAATTCATATAAACTTTCTTTGTCTCTCATCTCTATTAGCTTCTTCCCTTGACCGCATTTGCACCCATTGCAAGTGCATTTAGGAACTGTAGGGCAGACCCCATCTCATCCCATATGGCCCTTAACTTTGTATAATATGCGGAGATGGAGGCTCCATCTTGTTTTGTGGAAGACAGAAGTTGTTTCAGTTCGTATGCTCGAGGAGCACTATCCTTCCCAAATCGTTCCTTTAAATCTTTCCAGATTTCTTCTACGGTGCTTGCATATTTCACACTAGCCCTTATCTCCTTCTCCATTGTTGTGTTTAACCATCCCTTTATTATGGCATTACATCTCATCCATGCCATGTAAGTGGATGCAATTTCCTCCGGTTTCTTGAGAGTTGCGTCGATGAAGTTGGTTTTGTTTTTGGCAAACAAGAAATTAACATCTCTTGTGACCAATCTTGGTAGTTGTTGTCATTCAATGCTTCGTTCACGTGCATTTGACGTGGGTAATCCGAAGGATGCAGATAGAAAGGAGAGTTGTGGTCGACGACTTCTTCCTTCTTTCCGACGCTGGATTCATTATCACCTGCCATGTCGTCGTGACCGGCGATGGGTTCTTTTAGGTTTTTCGGTTCGAGCGGATGCGATCCCGCTCTGATACCATATAGAAGTGGTTTTGGAATGATTTCAATATATTGAAGAAGGGAAAACAACTATCTACTTATACATACAAGAGAACACTAATCAAGGCTAAAAACGAGGAACTATAAACGGAAGATATATAATGTGTATAATGTATGGAAAGTCAAATAAGGAGGAATCTCGTTTCCATTATATTATCAAAATCCGTGGTTTTAAAATTCTTGACACGTATAATTGGTTATAAAAAGATAAATAAGTCTCTATTGCCACCTGGTTTGGTAGCCTAGGGGTAGCTGGTAAGAGTCAATGACTAGCGAATCATTGAAGTAGTTTAGGAATTGGTATACTTGTCACCATCTACAGGTAATCTAGCATCTCTCATTTACATGTATTGAATCCACATATCATCTTTTTTTTCATCCTTTCAATGTAAAAATACTAGAACAAACAAACAAACAAGCAAACCCAACAAAAATCTCACGATCATTCTAGGCCATACAAATGTCTCGCTTTAGGTGGCATTTGGATGCTAATTAGCAATCTACTAGCTACTTTGTTTTGTTAGCTATAACAAATGTGCATTACTACTTGCGCATGCACATTAGTACTTTAATCCTGAATAAATACTAAGCAATGCAGATTAATGTTGGCCTAATGCTCCAATAAGTAGTTTTAACCTTTTTGGGTTCATTAATTTAGGAAACATGATATGAAAGTGTTCAGTTATATTACAGTCGAAAAGAGGTTGCTTGTCATTTTTGTATTCAGTAAGATGACGAGATTCCCATTGGTGGAAAGGTCCGGGCCTTATGGATTGAGTAACAGGTAAAAGTGCCATTTTCAGTATTGGTGGAAACAGGTCAGGTTGGGTCGCGTTGGTTGACCCGCAAACACTTGTACGCTTTGTTAAAATTTATTATTAGCTAATCTATTCATAAGTAAAGGGTCGAAATAATCACCTCTACTTATGTCCAACTACAGTAAATAACTATATAGAACATCCCCGACATATATCAGTCGAAAACTAAAAAGATTTAGATGGTGTCAAAACTCTTACCATGCAGTGCTGTTCGATGCAGACAAAACGAGAAAGAAATAGAGACCCTGTTGTGTTTTGGTTGAGACTTGATGATTGAACTAGTTTTCTAACAATTCAGCATCTTACTTAACACACACATCCTTATCGGCAATGATTCATGACTGCTCTGGTGCGAGGATATGAAGAACATGGGCAAGACCAAGCGGAAAAGATGGATTACAAAAGTTTCACTGTGTTTATAAAATGAGGATGTTACAATAATGCTTGTAATTCAAACCATTCAGAAAACTTTCTTTCATCTGTCATCTACTCTTTCAACCTATGTCAACTCATTGACCAACTGTTAAAGTTGTTCATAATGAATAGATTATGCGATTCTGCAATGCAACACAGAATGAAAAACTGGTGAAATCATTATATGAAAAAAGAGTTACAACTATATGTCCTACTAAATCTACAACTTTTATATATACTAACAGTTCTTACTATAATAATTACTTTTCCTAGATACATCATATACAATATACTAACACCCATGATGAATGGAACTTTTGTAGTTTTGTCCATTACCTTGTACCTAACTTCATCTTGTGAAAAATTAACACATCTCTAATTGTCCTTACTATATGCATACCAATAGAAGTAACGAAAAACGATTGTTCAAGGCTCCACTGGGGCACAATCGTCGACTTTTGATTCTAGGACCGCATGTGGGGCGCGAATCATGATACTCTGGATGAAGGCAATAATCTGAAATTCCATAAATTTACTTGTTAATAGGGTCTTTTAATATGGCACACTCTTAATAGATCATTATCTGGGTATGTAATTCGTTGTCGATAACCTTATGCACTTTCTTGTTGAAGTGAAATGGAAAAATAAGATTTTGATGCAACACTTTATGCATTTTCTTGTCAAAGAAGAAATAATGTGATTTCATATAACACCCAACATTCTAGGATCTTTTATCTTCCTAATACTTAGAGTTGGCAAGAAGGGCGGGCCTCATGGGTTGGGTAACGGGTCAAAAAGTTGTCATTTTCAGAATCGGTCAAAACAGGTACTTCAGGTTGATTGGCGTGCAATCCCTTGTCCATTTTTATTTTACTGTTTAAATGAATGTGTTAATTACGATTACAAAAAGTATATTATTACGGTAATAATTTAAATTCTTAAAGTTAAACATTTTTCGAGGATGGACAATTGTCCTGTTCCTTTTTTAGATATTTTTTATTTGACCCGTTTGATACAAAACATAACCTAAACGGCCTGTGCATAAGTAGAGGTCTGAAATTGCCCCCTCTACTTGAGCCCAACTATAGTGAAACAAGATGTTCCCAACATACATCAGTCAAAACTAAAAAGATTTAGATGGTAGCAAAACTCTTACCACTGCAAATGCTGCACACACAAGGCTAAAACCAGGAAAAACGAATGGAGCATTGTCGACAAGAATAAAGCTGCAGGATACAATTAGAAGTACAAGTTCAGATTTGTTTAAGATAACCAAAAACAAAGCATCCACTAAAACTTTGCTCACCTGTTAGAGGACTAAAAATGAGTGGAGAAATGATGCTAGCAAAGGAACATAGGCCTGTAATACACCCTTGAGCCTTCCCCTGAAATGAAATAAAAAATAAGCCTTTTAATATATACAAATTATCTATTGCTGAAGTTTTATTTATTGTGTGACTTCATTATTCCGTGAAGACAAACCAAAACTACTTCAAATTACCTGCTCAGTAGGACCAACTTGTTTGGATACAATGCTCCGTAACTGGAAAGTGTCAATTTGCTTGTAAGATAAAGGATACATAAAAACTAACGAAAGAAAACACATCAGAAACTAAGAACTCACACTTGGTCCGGCAAAAACAGCCAGAACTTGAAACGTGGCTGCAAAATAAATAACCTGTTTGATACAAAATATCATCAGCCAAAACCGAGACACACACCCGTTTAATATAAAAACTTGTTCTTGATAATTGATCACAAGTACATACCCAAGATGACCAAGCTACACTGTACAGGAACATCTGCATTATTAACAAATGTTTATCAGAAAGTAATCAAATTTGTATTTTTAAAACTTAATAAATAACATGACAACAAATGCGGCAAAGAGAACTTCATCTTTAAAGTTCTTGAGAAATTGACATCTGTTATTAATATGCTTTAATTGAAAATAAAGATTTTAATTTAATTGGGAATATACATACATGTACACAGTTAAATAGGAGTCCAATTGCAAGAATCTTCTCTTCACTAATCACTCTAGCCAACAGGGGCATAAGAACCATCTGCAGTAGTCACACACAACATGAATTTTAACATTCAAGCTAAAAACGTTTAACTGAAAAACTATATTTACAAGACGTACTTGAGATATGATCCCTGCGATCCCATTGATGATCAGCAAGTCAGCAAACTGATCTTTATCGAAATGAAATTCTGCCTTCAAATAGTACTGCAGGATACAAACATATGCTTAACAAACCAGCAAGTTCTAATGATAATGCTAAAAGTAGCATCGCTTAATGATCATGGTTCATGAAGTACCAATAACGCAGAATATAGGCCTAGTTCACCCAAGCTGCTGAAAAACGCCACAATAGCTGCTTGTGAAAATGTCCAGCTGAGAGTAACATTCAGGACAAAATGCTTCAGTTCTTCCATTTTAGTCCCAATTTTTAGGGTTTCAAATCAAAACCAATAACCTAAATGTCTTGAAACATAAATCTCACGCCAATTTCTACCAATTGACAAAAATTTCATACTTGATTACTATTTAGGGTGGTGGAATTGTTTGAAAAGGATGTTTAGGCTATAAAGTCTAAGTAGAAATATCAAACGAATTTAATCAATGTTGCAAAAACCGGCGTCTAGCACCTATTATGTAACACCCGGCCTGAGCACGATTAACTGTTGAGTTCTCCTCTCATCCACAACCAATACACCCAAAACGCGTTGGTGAAATTAGAGCCCAAACATTCCTTATAAATCAGGAATCTCTCATATACATAGTTATAAATCAGGAATCTCTCATATACATAGTCGATGTAAAAATAATGTAGAGTGTCACATATTAATTGGTAATCAGCCACCTATCAATCCAATTTCAGCTAATTGCTTGTCAATAGGTCAAAACCGGCTAAAAATCGGTCAAAAAGGTCAAAATTTAAAACTTATATATAAAATTTGAAAAATATTTTGCTTGTGTGTAGATATAAATTTGAAAAATTACATATAAAATTCCAATTCGATTAATCTATAGTCCGTATCCCATCGCTCGACTAACGCGTAACAACTTTTACAACCATGACTTTGATTGAACTCATTTCGGTGACAATATAACTAGCTGGTCATCCCTAAAACTTAAACCCTAAAAACCAACTGCAGTTTTGTAATTCAAATCAAACTGCAGCGTAATATTACAAGATCTCATCCTCGAGATCAAAATCAATAAATCTCCACAACAAACTGAAACTGAAATCGAATCATACCTGCTCCTCAACAACGAAATCGAATCACGCAACGAAGGACTCGTACGAAAGGTCCGTCGATCATCCGTACACCCTTTTTCAACAAGACATTCAATCATCGTCTCTTCCTTCAACGAAGCAGCGATCACCGCCGCCTCCATGCCCGATTCCGGCAGAAAAATCCTCATATACACCACAGAAGCCATCGCCACTGCCGCAGCCACCTGAATCATTCAATCAATCAAACTTACATCACACATTCATCAAATCGTTCGATATAATGATAATAATAATAATATTATTGTTGTTACTTGAAAGACGGAGGCGGTGTTGGGGAGAAAGCGTGTGGAAAGATTGCCGAAGACGAAGGAGCAAGATGATATGCCGGAGAGGATTCCGAACGCCGATGCCCGCCGTGGCAACGCCACGTTATCCGCCTGAAGTTACAAAGTCAAACGCTCAGTATCAGTCAACGTTTTTACTTTCAAAGTCAAAATAGTCGATTTGGACTTATTAGTCAAAATGACAATAGGTCTAAAAATGGAGTTGTAAAAATGTAGAATGCCAAATTTGGGAAGATAAAACAATAAACTATAGGTATGTAGCAAAAGGCTTTTAGGTAACCTTTCTTATTAAGATATTACACCTTAATTATTTATAATCTTTTAATGATTAATATGTAACTCTAATGCTAAATGATTAACATATTAATTTTAACGGTAATCTTAATCATTTAAAAATTTAAACCATTAAAATGTAATATTTTAATGGCAGTATGATACTATCAAACAACTTATAAGTATAACTTATAGCTAAACATGTTTTGAATTGAAGTAGTATTAGGATAGGGTTATAGGAAGTCATTGTATTACAACATAGTTTACCTATAGCCTGTTGATTCGGTGGTGTAGGTACAAAATTTGAAAAGAAAAGATTCACGGGGATTTATCAATTCAATGTTGTTATATATATATTTTTTAAATATGACTTACACACTTATTTAATTTACTTTTATTTTTGTATCATAATTAATTCGCATTAACTATTTAGACGGAACTTGAATCATTAACTTTAATGAAAGCTTTACCATTTTAATTGCAATTGACTTTGTGATCACTGAATTCAACCCTTCAACCCTTTTTTATGTGTGTATATATATATATCTCAATGTCTATACCTGACACGTTTAAAGTTTATACATACTAAGCATAAAATACACATAATTATTATGTCTATCTATATTCTCTTTTATTTAACGTTAACTCTTTTGAAGGTCTAAAAAGTTGGACGTTTTTATATATTTTAAACAAATCCTAATGGTGCACAAATATAAAGCGATATATGCGATATCTATTCGTGTATTACATGAATATAGGAAGTAAAAATATTGTCACACGTGCGGAGGGTTGGTAGATAATTACCACGTAAGCATGTGCAAGACAAAGCACACTTCCTTCACAAATCATTGAGGTGAGTGTTTTGAGAACATAGTATGCAAAGAAGAAATCTCTCTCCCTGCTGTATGCCAAAATCACTGTTTCACCCACCAAACAGTGAGTTAGTACTGGTATTTGCATCATGCTTACACATTTCTACTTTCTAATTCTCTTGTAATACTTCACTTTATTATTACTTTTATTACTATAAACCATATACTTTTCATTAATATATAACATAAGATACAAGACAATATCCCTTAGTTAGGTTATTCAGGTAAGTCTATAAATCTCATTTAAAGTTAAAAATCGGCGTGAGTCAGGTGGCAAACATATACGAGGTAAATTGAAAAGGACTTTGATATAAAAATAAAAAAAACACATTTGAGATTGTCAAAAGGAAAGTGAATGAGGCGGTGATGCGTCCTCGTCAAATTTGAAACAATGAAATATGTTCGCCGTTTGCTCGGGGCATAGACATATTGTTGTAGTATTATAAATTTTAATTTTTAATAATAATAAGTGTTCAATTCACATCAGAATTTAAATCCATAAAGAAGGTGGTGGCCTTATTTTTTAAATCTTTTTAGATTTGATGGTGTGGTGATGACATAACATAAGAAAGCAGTTGGGTATGTGTATTCTACATGTGTAGAAAGTAGAAAAACAAAGGGTATCATGATAAAAAAGAAGACAAAGAAGTTGGACCTAAAAGTAAAAGAAAGTAGGATATGGGTGCTTTATTGAAGATTTACCTAAGATGATGTACCAACAATGACAAAGCAAAAAAGGTTATAAAACAATAACTATATTTTCTTCTACAAAAAGTTCTCATAATCATGTAAATTTTATTAAATAAATCATATTAACTGTATTATTATTAATTTATTATATTTAAATATTTAATAAGTTTCTGCATATATTGTCCTATCCATCAATTAACTTTTACTTTATTCTTCTAATTCCCTAGTTTCTTAAATAGCATAATTTGGTTATATAAATAAAACCAATATAACAGAGGCCCTTTTATACCCTTTTCAAAAACGTATTAATATTATGTTTACTTGAATAAGAACTATATAGAATTTATATAAGTATCTTTTAACTGAATATAATTTATGTAAGTATCTTTTAACTAAATAGAATTTATAAATCAATATTATATTATTCCCCATCTTTCAATAAATAAAAATTATCTTAAGCTATTACAAGCTAAACGATAAACGATAACCGATAACTTATAGGATGTAATTAACCTATACCCTGTAAGATTTAAAGAATATAGAGATCCAAAACCACTATGTATTTCTTCTAAGAGTTACATGTCATGACCTTGAACATATGCATTTTTAATTTATGGTCTTTCTTAATACATATTATATTTACGTGAATTGTACGAAGATATATGAAATTATTACATATAAAATTAAACAATTAAATAAGTTTTAATTGCTAAATATCATATTTTATCATATGTAATTTAAAAGAAAAAGAAAGAAAACCAAGGAAATAGAACAACATTTTTTCTATTGTGCTTGCTTATGTAATATCTGTTTTCTAATTAATTATTTATTTTGTGATCTTAAAGTCGCCATTATCATGAATTAAAAAAGTTGTCATTCCTAGTGATGTTAAAACCAATCATGTCCTTACATGTCTTATAACCATTTTCATTCGTTAGTTCCAAAATCTCCCGAGTATTTCATTTTACGTTTTCAAAATATCCAATAAGAGAGTCACTTTCCGACCTTTTTCTTTTAAAAATATTGTTAATATATAATTTTAAATAGTAAATTGCAATTCTAATAATTCAAATTATAACTTATAGGTTCATAAGAACATTTTTTAATAGTTTGACCAATAGAACTATTAGAATTTTACTTTTCTTATAAAACACTATCTTAGTAAAATGATCTTTACATATATACATTTAATTTCTACCCGATATCACTCACAACGATAATCATAAGCAGACTAAGAAAACATACAAGCAAAATCAAATGCAAATTGATAATAATCAAGTGGAAATGAATGACTAATCAGATCATTTGTGAGTAAAACACAATATAGTATAAAAAACAATCTATAGTTTCTTATTTTAAAAACATTATGCTTCTTTAGTCGAATTTATTTTTTCTAGAAAAAGGTAAAATGCTTACCCAAAGGTAAAGTAGTGAGGAGCATTGGTAAAGTGAGCATGACCTTCCTCCCATATTTGTCTGAGAAATTTCCAATGAGAGGCATCATCACTAGACTCCCCATCCCTGTTATCTATCACTCGTATCATGTTTAACTTGTTAGAATTCATCTAAACAATATAAACTTATAAGTTCAATATATTATATTACATACAATAGTACGTCTGAATGCTTTTATTAGTAACTAGATTATTAGTCCGTGTATTACACGGGTTATAAGTTATAAATGTATATTTCAAATATGTAAACGAAAATATTTAAACTCTATCGTTTTTATTTTAAGACGGGAAAAATTTATGAGATGAAATCTGCTGATAACATGTGTCATCATATGTAATCATTTATTAGTATAGATTTATACGCGAAAAAAAAAACATGACACGTAGTATGTATGCAAGTAACAAACATATATAATCATATATCTGAATAAATTAGCCATAGTTTTTATATATATAAAAAAGAAAAAAAAAACAATCTCATTTTTTTATTTATACACGAAGCAATAGACACTTAAGTGCTTTTACTTTAAGAAAGAAACTAAGGAAGCTTTGTCAGAAACAACAAAACCAATCGAATCTTCTAAACCTTAATTAAACTACCACCAAACTACAAATTTTATTTTACCAAAAAAGCTAATCAAAGTGGTGCCTTCTAACTAAGAACCATGGTTAAAGAAAATAATTGATTTCCCATAAGCAAGAATAGATATAAATAGTATTTTGTTTTGATATTTGTAATATATTTATGTGAAGTATGTGTTCATTTACATACTAGGGGTGTTGGTTGTACTGCTTGACCGGCTTGTTAACAAAGGTTTCGTAAGACGACAAATCAAACTGGTAGTTTTACTGTTTGGCGCCCTAACGGGCGGTTTGAAATTATTTTCACTTATTAAAATCATTGTTTTTATTAAATATTTTTAAATTATTGGAGATGAATATAACTACGTTTTCTAAAACCAAAAATCATATGTTAGTAATTAGAGATTAAACAACCAGTATGGTTTGCACACTTGATTCTAAGTTTCAAACTTTGTCAAGCCGTTCCATCATCAATCTTTTATCTCAAGAATGCCAAACCCATGTTTGCTTCAATTCAAATCAATCTTTTCAGAAGCGGATTAGATATCGAACCGGACATTTTATTGGTTTAGTGAGCAGACGGATCGGACCAGATTTAAGAACCGGATTACGTCATAATTATATATATAATATATAGTTATACATACAATTAATATAAGTAATTTATGTGTGTATTTTATAGTTATATATAAAACTTAACAATAATCTTAAGTCCAACACACTAATTTATTGTTCAATACCCTGTTTCTACTCATTAAAATAAAAAAAAACACAAAATTCGGTTTGACCCCCGGTCCGGTTCCCAGTCCAACCACCGATTCGGGATGCACCAGCTGGTCGAACCCTTCCAAAATGAGTTGATGTGAACCGGTTCGTCCCCCTCCAATTCCTGGTCGAGCGCGTTTGGATCCGCGAAGGAAATCGCTCGGATGTCCTCCTAACCCAACCCGGGTGTGTGTGTGTGTATATATATATGTATATATATATATATCTTACACTAGAAGAGCATTTGCCTCATAAAATAGAATTAGATGGTGAAAATTTATTGGTTAATAAAAAAGATAACAATTTAACTATAAATACGACCAACATCGGCATACTAGTTAGGCCATACGATGTGGGAACGGCGGAAACTACCCAGGAGATGAGGTGGCACTCGACAAATTTTTTTCTCCGGACGGGAATATCACCCCATAGACCTGGTGACCAAAAAAACCCTGGACCAATGGATTTTCACCGTTTTCCCGATTGAACAAAGAAGAAATTAAGTGGTGTCCGGAGAAACAAGAAACACCACCCGACATGAGAATCGGGACGACTCCGGGTCCTCTTATGTGAGATTAGTTGTAACACTATAAAACCATTTTGAAAAGATAAAGAAATTAAAATTACAGAAAAGATAAATAATAATAATAAATTCATTTGGATATAATTGGGCATTGTTGACGAACATAGCAAGAAAACCCACATGGGAAATACCAATTACCACCTTTATCTTAAATTATCTATTTAACTTTTTATTAATTATATATTCATAACACAAAAGTGCACTTAAATATATAAAAACAAGAGTACTTAACAAAGGTTATATGTTTACCGCTTGTTGAACTCCGGTGAGGTAGATCGCCAATGAACCTCATCTTCTCCGGGACATAGCGCCGCCATGCTTACGTCGGTGATGGCGGGAACCACCATGAAATTGGCAAAATTGAACACGAACACCGTCATGAAAAGGTGGCCCAGCCCTGATGATATGACTGCCTTCTCCGTCATGACGGTGGTGGTGGCGGTGGTGATGATGGTGGTAGTGGTGGTGGTAACGGTGGTGGTAACGGTGGTGGTTGTGGTGGTGTAAATGCTATATATAATTAAACTGGTGGAATTGAAGTAATGGTTAATGTGGATATTGGGGATTTTTTATATATGAAGGAGACGTCAGTGTTAAATGTTAATTATGTCATGAAGCAAGTGAGTCTCACAAGCCAAGTTACAATACAATTACTCACTCTATATGTTATTGTTATATAGGGAGGAAAATGAATATTCTTTTTGGGAATTTACAATAATAACCCTTTGGTTAAGAATGTGAATGTCTTTTCTTTATGGAAAGAGACACGAGATGGTTACCAAAATACCCCTGTAATTTTCGGTTTAACTTATATAGAATAAAATGATAAGTTTCTTTATACATGGTTTTTCATCCTGAAAACTTTTTGTTTTATATAGAGGATAGCTTTAATAATATCGTGGAATTAATTAAATATTAAATATAATAAATATTTATCAGATATAAATGATATTTAAGATAAGATTTCAACTTCTTCGACTTTTGTTTTTTTATCTTTTGTTTATTTTCAAACAAAATTAAACATTTTGTCTTATAACAAACTATTCCAAAAAATGTTATTTCTAAAAAGTTTCTTGTTATAACTCTTAAATTAATTACTTTAATTTATAAAAATTACTTTTTAAAAACACTAATTTTAAAATATTTCATATTTTGATGCCTTAGAAAGAAAACTTATTTTAAAAAAACTATTTCTTTAAAAATAACATTAATAAAAAGATCTATTTCTTAATTTTAATAACTAAACAATTTTAGATTTAAAAGTAACTAAATTATATTATTTATTATTAATGTAAATATTTAATAAAGAGAAACGAGAATTACGGTAATGAAAAATGTGATGATTTCACGTATCTTCTATTTACTATTTTATTATAGTAGATTTTTTTAAGTATAATTTAATATTTAGGCTCATGGGTATAGAGGCCGCTCCATCACGCGGTTGCTAACTTGGCACATTTGGTCGACCATGAACACCATGATGTCCCTTTTCACCGTTGAACTGCACTTCGTGTCGCGGGCTATTTCATTCACCTCCTTAGACCGTTTTTTTAATTTAATAAAATACAAATAATATTGTTGTATGATGAATATAAACTAAAAAAAGGTTTTTTTTTCTAACTTATAACTGTACATAACCATTACATTTTAACATTTTCTCACTGAACATCTCCAAAATATAATCCAAACAATAAAACTCATTCCGAAAACCATTTTAAATCGAATGGTATGATCGATAGTAACCCACGATTTGAAGCAGTCCCTCATTGGATCGCTTCCAACAAAACCACCATTCTCCGACTCAACTCACACACTGGTCTTCAAACTTGCTAGATAATAGGGTGGGATTGATCTAACCCGCCACCCTCAACATAGGAATGGCAAGAGAAGAAGTTTGCCGAGAGTTTGAGATTAATGTTTCGATGACAGTTAACATGTGTTTATCATATTTATTTATTATATAAAAACAAGTGACTTGAGTGATGCATGTCCCATCAGCGAAAAACGACCGTTAGTATTTCCACAATGTTTGTTTCTTGTGACTAGACTTCAAGATAGGTGTAAGCATGTGTGTTTAAGCAATCATTTTTCGATATAACAAATACATACAGTTATCGTCCAAATTCTCATCACCAATCATTTTAAGCACTATAGAGACCTAAAACTGACTAAAAATTAGATACTCAACTATCATTAACAAAATATTCAATCAATAAAATTTCAATAAACATAAATGTAAGGATTCCTTAAGTCTGATGCAACCCAAAACTCCAAAGTGTCTCAGCAACATGCACTAAGTACTGAAGTGAAGAATGCTTCGGAAGTTTTACACAACATTAGAAAAACATTCTAAGTGTAAAATCTTCCGAAGCAAGACCAATATCTTCCGAAGCCAACATGAAGTCTTCCGAAGCTTCAAGAGACAAAGTCTTCCGAAGCTTCACCCTATGAAGACAGATTTCTTCCGAAGACTTTTAGTACACATGCTTTATCTGATGTACTGTTCCATAAAGCACCTTTTCCGCTGCGTCTCTGATAAGTCACCAACTTACAAGAGTTGGTGAAAAGGTCCATGCTTTTGGTAACTGTACATTGAGGTCTTGAGTCTGAAACTTTCCACTTTATGTACTTTATCCTTTTTGTAATGTATAAGGATGTGAGCTATGGCATGTCATAGTCACAAGGTCAAAAGGCAGATATGCCTTTTGATTCTACAATTGATTTTGTTAGTGTCTAGTCAATTGTATCCAGCTGGCTTTCATAGTATAGCCGGCTGTAGGTTGTAGTATAAGTATTTCAAGTTTCTTGTATCTTCACATGCTTTGTAACACTTGTAAAAGAACTTGAGAAAGCAATATACTGCTCCCTTGAAAACTATACTCTCTTGTTCTGTCTCTTGCTTTACTTGTGTTCTTTGTATCACCTTTGGTTACCTAGTTCACTGTTTGATTAAAGTTTAGTTAATCTTCTCATTGTGTTGTTGTGTTGTAATTGTGTTCAAGCCCTTAAACGATCCTGCAATTGGTATCAGAGCACTCAGGCTCGTGATATAAGATCTAACCATCTTAAGATCCCTCACACACACAAAAACTAAACTTTTCAAATGGCTTCCATCTCAAAGACTGATATGGAGACTGGAACCATGAACAAATCCCCATTGATCACTCTTGATGACTTGACACCTGGTGCATGAGATGGAAGGCTTCATCAGGTCTCTTGACTCAAGAATGTGGGAATCTGTTGAATATGGACCTTTCATACCCAGCACCCCCTCTGCTACCGGTGCTGGTATGATTCCTAAAGATGTGGCCAACTACTCAGATGAAGATAGGAAAAGAGTAGAGATTGACAGGAAGGCCATGACTGCTCTTCAGACTGCTATCCCAAACTCTGTGTACAGAGGTTTTAAGAAGTGCAAGACAGCTAAACAGCTGTGGGATGCACTGAAGCTGATGTATGAAGGCTCCTCTGAAGCCAAGGAGAACAAGAAAGATCTTCTGAAGCAGCAGTTTGAAAATTTCACCTTTAAAGCAGGTGAAACCATGACCCAACAATACTTCAGGTATGTTGAGATTGTGGATACCCTTGTGGATGGAGGAGTTCCTCTTGAGAACAGAGACATTGTAAGGAAGTTCATGTCCTCACTTCCTAGGCAATGGACACACTATTGTGTGGTAATCAAGAGGACTGAGAACCTTAAAACTCTTACTCTGACAGAGTTATATGGGATTCTCAGTGGATACCAGATGGAGATGAACTTACAAGGTTCATCTGGCAACTCTAACAATCAAATGGGTTCAGCCCTTCATGTGGTTGAAAGGGACAGCATAGAACCCCAACATCATCTCCTATGCTACCCTGACAACTCACAAAAGGGTCCTTTCATCACCTTCCCGGAGACACCAAGGGAGAACTTTACTCAAGGAAGCCCATTCCAAGAGACAAGTTCTTCTCAAGCCTTTGTGTCTGCAGATGAAAGCTGTGGAAATTATCTCTTCACTCTTGAAGACCTAGACTGTATCCATCCAGATGACCTGGAATACATGGAGATAGTTCAGCAGATGGCTCTTCTCACTCACAGAGCCAAGAAGTTCTACAAGAGGACAGGAAGAAGATTTCCAAGCAATGCTACCAGTGGTAAGTTTGGGCTGGATAAAAGCAAAGTTAAGTGTTACAATTGTAACCTTATGGGTCACTTTGCTAGGGAGTGTAAGGCACCTAGAGCAAATGGGGGTCAAACACATCAGACCAAACTACACTAACAATACCCCTCAGGCTGAGAAGACAAAGCAACATGCTGCGGTTGCTGTTGAAGAGGGAGGATTTGACTGGAGTTTTCAGGTGGAGGATGCTTCTCCAAACCAAGCATTGATGGCTGACCATGATGAAGCCAAGGTATTAGAACATCTTTGCTCCCCTGAATGCATTGCTAAAGTAAATAGATACAGGTCCTACAACCTAGAGATGAGATCTGATCTTGAGTCATTAAATATTAAAATCTGATTTTAGAAAGTCTGAAAATGATTACAAGTTAAAGATAGAAGACTTGGAGAAAACCATTTCAGTACTAAAACATGAACATACAGATTTTAGAACTCAGATCCAAGATCTCATCACTAAGTTGACTAAGTGCCAGGCTGAGCTTGTGATCAGCAAAGCCCTGGCAGAGAAAAGTGTTCTTGAAGAAGAGACCTTCAAGAACATGATATCCTCATCCCTACACAATAAGGTTTGTTATCAAAATAGACAGGGACTGGGATCAAATGAGATAGCTCCTCCACACACAATCTTGTCTGTAAGATCTCCTAGGTGTGGAACTTGTGAAGATGAGCTTCCTCTCATAGATCCATAAGTGAGGATGATGAAGAAGTGATAGTGAGGAATCCCTCTGAGAAGAGTGAAGAAGAGGATTCCTCCAAGGGCCACTATCCTTCTGAGGAGAAGAAATTAACTGTGATGACCAAGTCCAAGAGAAAGAACTTGATCAGGAAGAGCAAAAGGAAAGCAAAGAAGGCTCAAGAAATCAAGGCTACCTTTGATGCTAAGCAGAAACAAGTGTTTATCTCTGCAGGTTTCAAAGCAATAAGGACTGAAGACATCCACCAAAGCTTCTTAGCCAAGAGTTCTGGTTCATGTTCAAATCATCTCAGTACAAAGAAGAAGACTGAGCTGCTGTGTACCACTGCTGCACAGCCTGGACCATCAAATTCCAAGACAGTTCACAGCCCAAGGGAATTGTATCTGCATCTACCAAGATGAAGGTGAAAAAGGGATGTGACCAAAGCCAGTCTTGCTCTCAAAAGGAGATTTCTTTGAAGAAGAAAATGTTGTGTTTATGTGTGAAAGTACTTCTCATATTGCCAAGGATTGTCCATACAATCCTAAAAGTACTATCCACATGACCAATACAAAGACTTCAAAGAATCTCAAGAAGTCTCAAGCTTCGGAAGGAAAGTCTGTTTCCTTCGGAAGCTCCAAATCAAAGAAGAAGGTAAATGGAAAATTACCTTCGGAAGCAAAGTTGGTCTCGGAAGAAAGGAGTTCTTCCGAAGCACTAAAGTCTGCTGCAGTGACTGTAGATTCTTCCGAAGTATCAGTCATTAAAACTTGTGAAGCTCCAAAAGCTTCTAAGGTTTTGAAGGTCAAGTCCAAGACTCCAAAGGTGGTGTGGAAGTCTAAGAAAGACCAAATGACTGAGGTTTCTCCATCAACAACAGCTGAAGATCCCCTCTGTACAACCATAGGATCTATTACTGTTGCATTACCTTCTATTACACTTACTGAACCCAAGACAAGTAAGGCTTGGGTTTCCAAATGTAACTAATCATTTTCTTTGTGCAGGAACAGCTCAAGACAAACAAGAATGTCTGGATAATTGACAGTGGCTGTTCCAGGCACATGACAGGCAATAGGTCTTTACTTCATAATTTTGAGAGAATTGATGGAGGACCAGTTGCTTTTGGAGGAGATGAAGGTGGTTACATTTATGGAAGGGGCAAGGTCACAAATGGTAAGCTCAGCATTGAGAAGGTAAACTTTGTTAAGAGCTTGGGTACAATCTTCTGAGTGTATCCAATTTTGTGATCAGAGTCATAACATGCTCTTCACTGAGCATGAGTGCATTGTTCTCAAGCCTGGAGTGGTCATTCCTCATGAGCATATCCTGCTCAGAGCCCCCAGGAAAGGGAACATGTACAAGATGGATTTGCAAGAAACATCTCCCTCTGGAGAAGTTTCATGCTTTCTATCTAAAGCAAATAGTGATGAGTCTTTCCTATGGCATAAAAGAATGTGCCATGTAAACTTTAAGAATATGAATAAATTAATCAAACATGATCTGGTAACTGGAATGCCAAAGAAAGAGTTTACAAGTGATGATCATTGTGTTGCATGCCTGAAAGGGAAGCAACACAAGGTATCTCACAAGCCTAAGGAAAAGAACTCCATCACTACTCCCCTACACTTATTACATATGGATCTCTTTGGCCCCACCAGTGTAATGAGTTTAGGAAGGACCTTATACTGTCTAGTGATCACAGATGATTTTACAAGATTCACTTGGGTTTTCTTTCTTAGAACTAAAGATGAGACTCCTGAGATTCTAAAGAATTTCATCTTAAAGATTGAGAATCAATGTGATCACAAGGTCAAAACCATAAGATGTGATCAAGGAACTGAATTCAAGAACCAAATCCTTGATACATTTTGTGATGAAAAGGGTATTACAAGACAATACAGTGCTCCCAGGACTCCTCAGCAAAACGGAGTTGCTGAGAGGAGAAACAGGACACTTATTGAAGCTGCAAGAACTATGTTGTCTGACTCTAAACTGCCTATCACCTTCTGGGCAGAGGCAGTTAATACTGCTTGCTATGTGCAAAACAGAGTTTTAGTAGTTAAGACACATGGTAAGACTCCTTATGAACTTTGGCACAAGAGGAAACCTTTCATTGGTTTTCTCAGGTCATTTGGATGTCCCTGCACCATCTTGAATACCAAAGATCAAGTTGCCAAGTTTGCTGAGAAATCAGACGATGGACACTTCATTGGATACTCTTCCAAGCTAAAGCTTATAGAGTATACAATCTCAGAACTAGAATCATTGAGGAGTCAGCCAATGTGACTTTCAATGAGCACACTCCCAGTGTGGCTGGTTCTGGTCCGGATTGGCTATTTGATCTTGATTTAGTTACCAACTGTTTTAATAAATCTTGTGAGCATGTTTCAGGATCTGCAGAAAATTTAAATACAGGTGATCCTGATCCAAGATTTGAGCTAGGAAGACCTTCAGCTCCAGTTGAAACTACTTCAGCAAATGAGGTTTCTATCAGCACAACAATGACAAATCCAGCTGATACATCTGGCATGCCTTCAAATTCCAGCTCAGAGGCTTCTCAACCAGATAAAGACATCTCAATTGCAGAAGACAACAATGGTGATGGTGATAGTGATCAAGAATTTCTTGATGCTAATAACCATACATAGATGACAACATCAATGATGTCACACACTCATTGGATCAAGTTAATCTTGATAGGTGTGATAATGTGGAGGATCAATCTTCAAGACCAGATCTAAATTTCTCAAATTTGGATCTATCTCAGCAACTTGCTGTGATCCCTCAGCTAAGGATCCACAAGTCTCATCCTACCACAAACATCATTGGAGATGTTATCTCCGGGGTAAAGACAAGAGGGCAAACCCATGAAGCAAATGTTTGTCTTCACTCTTGTTTTCTATCCCAGTTAGAGCCAAAGAAAGTTGAGGAGGCTCTAAAGGATGGAAGTTGGGTTGAAGCTATGCAACAAGAGCTGCTTCAATTCAAAAGGCAGAAAGTTTGGAACCTTTGTCCTCTTCCTCATGGGAAGACTACCATTGGAACCAAATGGGTTTTTAGGAATAAAAAGGATGATAGAGGAATCATCATCAAGAACAAGGCAAGACTAGTTGTTCAAGGATACACACAAGAAGAAGGGATTGACTACACTGATGTCTTTGCTCCTGTAGCTAGACTAGAAGCTGTTAGGATATTCCTGGCATTTGCTGCATCCAAGAACTTCAAGGTCTACCAACTTGATGTAAAGTGTGCTTTCTTATATGGAGTGATTGGAGGAGGTTTATGTCAAACAACCACCTGGTTTTGTAGATCCTGATCATCCTGATTATGTCTGCAAGCTTGACAAAGCTCTCTATGGGCTGCATCAGGCACCCAGGAAGTGGTATGAGACACTGTCTGAGTATCTCTGTAAACATGGTTACAGGAGAGGTACTATAGATGGAACTCTCTTCATCAAAGGACAAGGAAACGACATTCTGCTAGTTCAAGTATATGTGGATGACATCATCTTTGGCTCAACCAATTCAAGGCTCTGCAAAGACTTTGAAAAGCTGATGAAAGATAGATTTGAAATGAGTTCAATGGGAGAACTTAATTTCTTTCTGGGAATTCAAGTGAAGCAGGTTGAAGATGGCATTTTCATAAGTCAGTCAAAGTATGTTCAAGATATACTCAAGAGGTTCAACATGACTGATTGTAAGACTGCTAAGACACCCATAGCCAGAAACCACTCCCTTGGTCCAGATCTTGAGGGGGAGTGTGTAGATGAGCACTTATACAGGGCTATGATTGGGTCTCTTATGTATCTTACAGCTAGCAGGCCTGATATCATGTTTGCTACATGTATTTGTGCAAGATATCAAGCAATCCTAAGATGTCTCACTTAATCACTGTGAAAAGGATTTTAAGATACCTCAAAGGTGCTTCAACACTTGGTTTATGGTATCCAAAGAATTCTAATTTCAATCTGTATGCCTATACAGACAGTGATTATGGTGGCTGCAACATGACTGCAAAGTCTACATCTGGGGGATGTCAATTCCTTGGTGGAAGGGTTGTCTCATGGCAATGCAAGAAACAAACCTGTGTGTCTGCATCAACTGCTGAGGCTGAATACATTGCTGCTGCAAGCTGCTGTGCTCAAGTGCTTTGGATTCAAAATCAGATGCTAGACTACGGATTTAACTTCAAAGAGACTCCTATCCACATAGACAACAACAGTGCTATCTCTATCACTGAGAACCCTGTGCAGCACTCAAACCAAACACATCAACATCAGGTATCATTTAATAAGAGATAACTATGAAAAGGGGTTAATTAAACTAGTCAAAGTTCACACAGATGAACAATATGCTGATCTGTTCACAAAAGCTTTTGATGAACAGAGATTTAAGTATCTGATATCAGCTATTGGGATGATTAACTTTGAGTAGACTTTTTCTTAAAACTAATTCTAATTATTTCTTCTTAAAAAATGTGTGTCCTAAGTTGTCTAGTTCATCACTTTCATAAGCTCATGTTTTCTTTGAATGAAAAACTCTTTTTGAAGACTTTCCTTAGATTCTTGAAAATTTTCTGATACTTCGGAAGATAACGTTTTACCTTCGGAAGAAAAATATGTCTTCAAAATAAATGACTGTCTAAGAAATTTTACCTTCGGAAGAAGTCAAAATTTATCTTCCGAAGCTTAAAATTCTTAACTTAGACACTTATTCATTTTTAAGGACTTTTTCCTTCCGAAGCAAAAATTACTTTCGGAAGCTTTGTTCATTCTTATACAAAGCATCCAAAGTTTATTTCTCTTCCGAAGCATAAATCTTTAAGACTCTCAGGAAAATTCTTCCGAAGCCACTTTAGCTTCGGAAGCTTTTTCACTCACAACTTCCGAAGACAAATTACTTTCGGAAGCTTTTCGAATTCCAAGAAAACTACTTTTTGAGCAAAAAGGTAAACTACTTTTTCAGAGGTGGGACCGACATACGGATTTCAAAGTTTATCCTCTTTCATTAAACTTTATCTGAAATCCTTCTCTCTCATATAAACCCAACGGTTTCCCCCTTCTTCTATCATCTGCTTTTCTTCCATACCTAAAACCCAAAGCTTTCTCTCTGAAATTTCCTTCCCATTTTTTTCTCTTCATCTCTGAGCTACCTCACAATGGCTGACCTTACACACAGAAATGATCCTCACTTTGCCATGCAGCTACACAGACAACACAATCAGGTTGCTCTGTTATGCTCTGACAAAGATCCTCATTTCTCAGAGGTTTGCCGTTTCTTGTCTTTGTCTCACTACTTCACCTCCCTAACCATTGATCCTCCTCTATATGAGGATCATTTGCTTGAATTCTGGAAGACCTGCCAAGAGTCATTATGGATGGGGAGAAGGCACTGTCTGCCACAGTGCAGGGGAGAACAATTTTCATCACTCCGGCCATCATCAACCGACATCTTCAGCTGGATGATGAAGCAGGTGAAGTGTTCTTCCCAAAAGAAGCGGTTAATCATTCCTTCGAGCAGATGGGCTATGAAGGAGATTTCTCTGTAAAGACCTTCAGGAAAGGGAAGGTCTCATCCCAGTGGAAATACCTGCTCCATGTGGTTATCCACAGCTTATCAAACAAGCATGGTGGATGGGACCAGATTCCTGAGGATCTCTCCTTTATAGTTCATGGGATGGTTCAGGGGGTCAAGTTCAGGTATTCACAATTTGTTTATACTAATTTACTTGCAAACTTAGACTCCTTAGAGTATTACATGTTTCCTAGATATGTTCAACACATTCTCAACTGTGAACTGGGCTCACAGTTGAGGGAAACAGGCAATATTCTTAAACTGGGACAGATGAAGCCCGGCATCTTTAAAATTATGAAGAAGCCAACTGTAGGCTTCTCAGGGGTAGAAACAGCCCTAGTCCCAAAAATGTTAGAGCTCATTGCTCAAGGTGACAACATAGCAGTCCAAGCTAGTGTTGAACCCACACCTACTGCTCTCCTACCCTCTTCACAACCTCAATATTCATCACCTACAAAAGAAAATCCCAACGAACCCCTGCTCAGGCTATTGAGTCTGTGCAGGCCCCCAAATACTCAACCTTACAGGAAGAAGTGGACTCCAGAGCTCCCACTTCTCCTGAGGAGCAAACCACTCCCATTACTTTACCTATCAGGGCTGAGGTTCCTCAAGCTCAACCTGATGAGCTCATTAGCCCAACAACCGTAAGCTTTCACTCTGAGTCTCAACACTCAAGTGAACAACCTTCAGGGGACAGCTACCATCCCCAGCCTTTGGATCTAAACCAACCAATTCCCAACCTATCCTTTTACACTGATGAAGACTTAGGATTCAGTGAGTACCATGAGTCTCTCTTCTCCTCCCCTACTCAAAGAGAGATGAGTACCTCTGACTCTCCTCAGTCTATCCCTCATCAGTCACCTATTACTGAGGTGGACACATCTGAACCTGTTCAGGATGTCCATATGGAAGAGGCTCTCACTTTTGAAAGTGATTACATCATTAAGACCTCAACCATGGCAACTCAGCCCATTGGCATCTTAATTGAGGTTGCCAGTGAGCAGAGGAAAACCAGCAGCCAAGAAACTCAAGCTGGTGGTGAGAGAGAGGACTTTGGTCCAATCCTCTCATCCCCCAGTGATTCTTCTGATGAAGATGAGGGGAATTTGAGACTAAAGGTACAAAATTGTCACAACATGCACCTATCTAGTCTCTAAGGTTAGTCACTTGGAATCTCAGGTGACTACCTTACAAAACAGGGTCAATGATCAGCAACTTCAGATTTCATATTTGAAGGAAAAACTAGCTGAGAGACCTTTAAGGAGAGCTCAACCAGGAACACAAGAACCTGTGGAAGTGACTGATTTATCCTCCAGCTCACCTATGCAAGTGGGTGATGCTACCAAAAAGGGGGAGAAAGTTATCACAACCACAGAACCTGGGAGTTCTTCAAAGAGAATGGACATAGAGGACTCACCATCCTCACTTGCTGTTGTGCATTCTCAGCAACTTCCTCAAGTCACATTAATGTGGACTCTATAGACTCTATCATCAGGAGTCTCTTTGAGGAAGGTATACCAAGGGCTGTCTCATCTCCACCACATGGAACTGGCAACACATCATCAGATGGAGGTATGATGATGACACAGAAGAGCCTCATACTTCACAGAGTTCAAGGCCAACAAGAAGTCTTTCAGTTCCAAAGCCTGAGCTTCTATGAAGGACTGGATTTAGTCAACATGCCACTTGTCAATCCAAGCAAATCTAGACAAGCTGACAGGCTGGCTCAAAGAATCCAAGACAGGATCCTTGCAGAGTTCTCTCTAAGAAGGAGACTTAGGCAATCAGGCAATGTCATCGGTCAACTGGATGTTGAGGTGGACCCTAAGATTAGTTTCATAGGGGAAACCTTGGCTGAAGGCCCAGTGGCAGAACCTGAGACCCTTGTCTCACCATCAACAACTGCTGCAGAGGTCCAAACTCCATCTGAGACACCTGCTGGTGAAGGTGTTTCTCAGCCTCTCTCTGGCCAGAGCATGGAAGCTACACCAAGCAATGAAGGCCAAGCCTCAATCCACCCTGAGTCACAAAGGTCTGTTGGTGACAAAGGGAAAAGGATAATGACTCCTGAGGAAATTGAGGAGGAAGAGAGAGAGAGGAAAAGGAGGCTAAGGGGAGAAAGTTCTTCTGGGTCATCTAAATTCATGCAAGCTGCAATCAGGGCTGCCCCCAGACCAAATACTAAAAATGATGAGTTAAGGGCAGTCAGGATTACCTATTTACAGACCAGGAACTATGATGTTGATGAAATCATCTCCCTCCCCTTAGAAGAGTTGAATGAACTGGCTGACATGGAAGTGTCAAGAGAGATAAAGGAGAAAGAGGATGCAAGGTTACTTCTCCAATTCAAAGAGGAGAAGAGACAGAAAAGACTTCACAAGCATACTCCACTCTCTCTCCAGTTCAAGAAAGTCCTGCACAGGAAGATGTGGCTCCACAAGAACCTCAGGTAGATAAAGAAGAGGATAGAATCAAAATGATAAACTACCTGAGTGCCACAGGCTTCTATCAGGCAAATACACTTCTTCCCCTGTCCTATGACTTCATTGAGTTCGAGTACTTAAAGCAACTTGAGCTTGAGCTAGTCAAAGAAAGAAAAACAACCAAAAGGAAGCTAAGGGAAGAAGCTGCAAAGTCAAGAGCCATCATTCAAAAGAATGCAAAGAAGTCTGCTGACAGACAAAGAATGATGAGCTTCTTGAAGTCATATGGATTCTCCGGAAGGAGACTTGGTCCCATGTCTCTATCTACAATGGATGAGCATATAAGGGTGATCAAGCAGAAGATTAAAAGTGGTGAATTGATTGACTTGCACTCTCTTTCAAGTCAAGTCCCACCTGAAGTGGAGGTCAAGTTTGAACAACCAGAGACACCTGAACCAGAACCTCCAGCTGAGCCTCAGCAAACTTCATCTTCTGATCCAAGACAGGGTCAAACTCCTCTCCTTCTGAACCTGTGAGGGAGGAACACCCAACTGAGAAAGACACTGATGATCAACATGGTGCTGCAGACCAGTCTTCTCAGTTAAAGACATTAAAGAGGAAGAAGAAAATGGCTTCTAAACCAAAGACTAAAAAGAAGAAGCCAAAGTCATCTACCTCTACATCCCAGGCTGAATCAGATCAACCTGAGGAAGTGCATGATGAGGCAACCCAATCAACTCCTATGCAAGTGGCTCCTCTAGCAACTGAGACACCCATCTTGTCCTGGACTTATTCTACCAATCCAGAAAGATGGCATGTTGTCAGAGATCAAGGTGTTGAGAATGTCTACTCCTGGCAAGACATAATCAACTTACCTCTGCATGATCTCTTTGAAATGAGAAGATACTATGAGAGTCTTGATGATCCTGACCACAAATGAAGAAAGGAATGGTCTTGATTGTACTGAAGACTACCAACATCTGAAGATCTTCTAAGTGTTTTGGTAGCATCAGCCTAGGGGGAGTTTGTAAGGATTCCTTAAGTCTGATGCAACCCAAAACATCCAAAGTGTTCTCAGCAACATGCACTAAGTACTGAAGTGAAGAATGCTTCGGAAGTTTTACACAAACATTAGAAAAACTTCTAAGTGTAAAATCTTCCGAAGCCAAGACCAATATCTTCCGAAGCCAAACATGAAGTCTTCCGAAGCTTCAAGAGACAAAGTCTTCCGAAGCTTCACCCTATGAAGACAGATTTCTTCCGAAGACTTTTAGTACACATGCTTTATCTGATGTACTGTTCCATAAAGCACCTTTTCCGCTGCGTCTCTGATAAGTCACCAACTTTCAAGAGTTGGTAAAAAGGTCCATGCTTTTGGTAACTGTACATTGAGGTCTTGAGTCTGAAACTTTCCACTTTATGTACTTTATCCTTTTTGTAATGTATAAGGATGTGAGCTATGGCATGTCATAGTCACAAGGTCAAAAGGCAGATATGCCTTTTGATTCTACAATTGATTTTGTTAGTGTCTAGTCAATTGTATCCAGCTGGCTTTCATAGTATAGCCGGCTGTAGGTTGTAGTATAAGTATTTCAAGTTTCTTGTATCTTCAACATGCTTTGTAACACTTGTAAAAGAACTTGAGAAAGCAATATACTGCTCCCTTGAAAACTATACTCTCTTGTTCTGTCTCTTGCTTTACTTGTGTTCTTTGTATCACCTTTGGTTACCTAGTTCACTGTTTGATTAAAAGTTTAGTTAATCTTCTCATTATGTTGTTGTGTTGTAATTGTGTTCAAGCCCTTAAACGATCCTCCTGCAATAAATAATGAAACACTAATTTAATAAATAAAGTAAAAATTAGACAAAATGTTTTAAAATACATATACCTAAAGTTGAGGATTTAAGGTTGTTTTACATCAATTGAGAAGGGGGACCTTGGACAAATCTGTAATTGAACTAATCATCCTTTCAATTGTCGTTAATATTGTGATCTTGTAGATTGTAGTCTCATTGTTTATTAATTATTAGGTTTATTGTTAAGTGGTCGGGTTAATCGAGTATCCGCTTAATATTTTACAACAAAACTAAGTAAATGAGTTTATAAGAGGTAATAAAGTAATAAACTAATTGTTTAACATATTGGATTTATAATAAGTTCTTAAATGGTTAATTATTTTATAACATTTTCATTTTATAAACTTTAAAGTCTTAGTTGATTTTTCTTACAGATTAGCATGAACACTTTCTTCGAGTTGAGTGTCAAATAATATATATATATATTATATATTATATATATTATATATATATATATATATACTCCGAACCACCAGATGCGCGACCTAGACATGACCTACCAGAGGGTGGAGTAGGTTAATAGTTAATACCAAGGTTTGCTCATTTCAGATGTCTCTTTTTTAAAACATAGTGAACTCAAGATGGGTCTTGTCATATTATTTCATGCTAGAAGTCACTCTACATGCATGGGGCATGAGGTCTAGAATAAGGTTCGGAGGTCATACTACATCTACGAGTCTAATACGAGTAACATTCTTCTTTTTTTTCTTTTTTTTTGATAATATAAATGATTTCCATAAACACTTAAAAGCCTTTACTACATTAGTCATGTACACTGTTTATGTTAAAATAATAAAAGTGATGTGATTAAAATGCATACATTACTAACATATATTTTCCAAATTTATAAAAAAAGCATGAAAAGGAAACTTCATGTATGTTTTTGGACCAACACTAAGAAGAACCATGTAATAAGTATTCCCCAATAAAGAAAAAAGATAGAAGAAATAACAAAAGGTATGTAGCAATTTCATTCTTTACTTGAGAGCAAGGGCACGCTAGTAATTGGTCTATACCTCTTTTTAGTTTATAGAGAGAGACATAATACATTTACTTAATACTATAAAATTTATTTAATTGTACAAAATTGTCCTACTTTATATGCTACACAGAGAGACGTATACACATTTAATAGATACTATTAGTGCATCTCCGACGATAAAACAAACAAACATCCATAAACATATCATATCAGTTGTTATATTAGATTTTCACTCTTTAAAAGTTCTTTAATTCTACTTCAACAATTTCAAACACCTCATGTTATATTTATATTTATATTAATATTAATATTAATATTTATACTATAATATATTAAATACTACTATATTGGCGTTTGGAGTTCCAGATGGGGTTGCTTCAAACGAAGTTCTCCAATAGTGTTAGAGAAGTTTTGATGGCGTTTGGATTTCAAACGAGTGCCATGTTTTGATTTAATTGTATGAGATTGTGCTACTTTATTTTTAGCGTATTCAAAAAATGTTGGTCAAGTTGTGTAACCTCAAACATCGAATTCACTATAAAACTATAATCTTTATCTAAAGCCATCTAAAAGTTTTGTTAAAACATTATCAAATACTATTAAATTAAACGTAAACATAAACACTCATTTAGTTAATATATTTGATAAAAAGATTATCTTCTTAATAGTAAATTTTATGCTTTTTACAGGGTATTTATGTGATAGAAAATTATCAATTATAATTTAATATGAAGAAAAGTACACTTCAAGAAATTAGGAGACATACAAGTCAAGGACTACTGAACATGTGAAAAGGATAGGGGTTGTGGTCGTTAGTCGTAGCTTGCAAGCTAATGCAAGAATTTTAGGGGAATTCGCTTTTCGGTAAATTAAACATTGTTGAATGAATATATTTTTAATAAATTATCGATTTCTTTTTCACCTTTTTAATAAATATCTAAAGAAGCTAACATAGTTTCTCTTTGCATGCAGAAAAACTCTTAACCAAATGTTAATATATAAAAGTTTTTTAACTTACTTAAAATGTAGGTGCTTAGAAAGAGAAAAATAATGATTTGTTACCTCATTAAAATTTAATAAAGTTGCATTTTGAATGTGCAAAAATGCTCATATGGTAAATTTTTTTATCATATAAGATAATATAATATATAAAACGGTCAAAAGTTGTTGAGGTAGTGTCTACATCAACAAACATGTCTATGTTGCATAGAAACCAATGTAATAAATTATCCACATTGCCTCAACATATGTTTCTAGTGTGATGGTAGCTGAAGTTTATTGTTAGATTCATGAATATGACTATTTAAACAAGTTTATAATCAGCGGCGGAGTTTGAATCAAATCGTAGGGGACGGGGGCAAAATTAATTTTTTAAGGGGGCGAACTTAACATTTATATAAAAATTTATATTATTGGAATAAAAGTTTATGCTACCGAACTAAAATTTAACACTACCGATGAAAAAAAAAGGGGGAGGCGGCCCCCCGGTCTCCACTAACCTCTGCCACTGTTTATAGACCTTTAATACATCATAATCGGTTTTTGAGTAATGTTCAATTTTACTTCTTAAGGTTTGTTAAAGATAACATTTTTCATTTAAAATATTAAAAATATCAATTTAACTTCAAAAGTTTCATAAGTTGATTTGATTTTAGTTCATAAGTTGTTTTGATTTTTATTCAAAAGTTTTATTAGTTGTTTGAACTTTATTTAAAATAATAAAACTTTTAAAGTAAAAATTGAAACAACATATTAAATTTTTAACTCGGTTTTTATAGCGACACCTAGATAGTATAGGATAAAATATTTATAGTGCATGCTACATGACTAAAATAAATAAACTTTTCCTTATTTCACATACTATTAGAATATCCTTTTGAGAATAATAAATAGGTTGATTGACTTTTATATTCCCAAAATGAAATTGATATTTTAATTTCTTATAATAATACCTCTTATTTTATATTAATTTATTTTTATCAAATTCTACTAATGATTTTGTTTTTAAAATATACATTTTCGTGGAATCAAAGTATTAAGAAGGATACATAATATAACTGTAGTTAAAAGGTTTAAAAAATATAATTACGTAAATGTCATATTTTGATGTCGTATTTGGATTATAGTACTTTAAATGTCGTATTTTGATTCGAAATTACGAGTAAAAGGTGATACAAGAAGGACGGTTTATTATACATTTATTACTATATGTGTGTTTGTAGTGGGACAAATAATATGATGATGCTTTAGGCGATCTACTTACGTTATATGGCGTACAAGTTTCACTCACTCCCACTCATGTGATTTTGGTCATTAAAAAAATTAAATAATAATAATAATAATAATAATAATAATAATAATAATAATAATATAATAATAATAATAACAATAATAATAATAATAATAAAATAATAATAATAATAATAAAAATAAATAATTAAATAAATAAGTAAATAAATAAATAATTTATTTTTACTATTGTTATTATTCCCCGTAATTTAACTATACACATCATTTTCTAAAAAAGATTCATATTTCATTCCCCACATCTATCTCTATTTAGTTAAAGAAGACTTATATATTTTTATTTATTTTTATTTTTTTTCCGGTTACATCCATTTTCAAAATATATAAAATAATAAATATGAGAGATAATATAACCCCCAAGATATGATAAATAAGTTTGATGTCTCCTAAATAAATATAAGGGAGGTGGAATGTTCTAAGTTATAAGTTATTTTGTGAAATTATTAAGATGAGGTTGGGATGGGTCTAAAATAAGTATTTCATTCATTAAAATGTTAAAAACTGATACATCAAATTGAAAACTGTGAAAGTTTTATATATAAAAACTAGGTTAATATCCCGTGTAATACACGGGTTGCATAAATAAATATTAAATAGTTAGTAATGAAAATTTATGAAATCATAAAACAATATCTTAAGATATGATATTATTGAAGTTACGTAAGAGTAAAGAATTTAAATAATAAACAATGATATCAATTTTTAAACTTTTATTTTTATTTTTTTATTTTAATATTTAAAAATTAATTCATAAACATTTAGTGTTATTTTTAAAAATTTTCTTATGAAAAGTTGAAATTTTAATCATTTTGTTTTATTAAAAAATTATATTTTAAAAAAAAGTTTAAAATATTTCTTAGTTTTAAGAAAGTTTGATGTTTTAAGAAAATTGTTTATTTTATAAAAAGATTATTTATTTAGAAATTGTATTTATAATAAGATCTCTTTTCTTAAGTAATAAAAAAGTAGTTTTAATGTTAAAATAAATTAAATAAAATTATTAGTAATTAATAAAATTATTTATTAAAAGAGAGAAACAAAAAAAATTAAAATTTACAAGCTCTATCATTACGTCACGTGTCATCAAAAAACTTTTTTTATTAGTATGTATATAATCTTTAATTTTTTAAATTAGAGTATACAAATTGGTTATGTTCAAATTTGGTTAGAGAATATACTATCTATCTAAATTTATTTGTATCCGCATTCAATTATAACTTTAGTTTGCGTTTGACTTGCGCAATAATCTTAACGACTTCGAAATTTGTCAAATGAATTGAAATTTAAATGAACTGGTGTCAAATTAAAAGTAGCACCGATTATCATGGTTGTAAAACTCGCTAGACGTTACTCGGTCGGTCTAGTGGGGAGTTACGAGTACTCGGCCTAGCGGTGAGTAACCGAGGAGTATTCGGACGTGATAAATTATAAAAAATTAATTTTTCGAAAGTTATCAATATGTTAAATATCACAAACTTACTAATATTTATAAAAAAGTATGTGAATATCAATATAAATTTAAAAATACATGTTCACATAGAAAAATATTTCAAAACGTAATATCAATTATTTAATATTATAGACGTAGTAATCATTTGATTATTATCTTCCAATGTATAAAGATGAAAAACAAAAAAATCCACTAAAAATCGGTGAAAACAATGAAAATCGGTGAAAAATAGTGAAAATCCGAGTTGGACTGAGTTGAACCAAGTTGGGCCGATTTGGACCGAGTTGGGCCGAATTGGACCTATTCTGAAGAATGTTGATCGAGTTGATAAAAAACGTCTCGGCAACTTACCAATTACACACCACCTTTAGTGTCCACCAACATCGAAAAAACTAGTATTAAAAAAATAAATAATAAAACCGAAATGAAAAGTCTACTTTCTCCCACGCTACGCGGTGGGAATTTTGTCGTTTTTCTTCATACTATGTAGCGTTAGTGTGTTCATTATCGTCATGCCTTGTTGAAAATCATACAATTGAATACTAAAATCTTTAAATCGTCCCAATAACGTCAAACCATACCAGATATACAAAAACCACTATCTAAAACCAAAAGTCTGCACAAAAAACACCAAAACAAAACCGCCCAAAAAAATACCAAAATCACCCAAGAAATACCAAAATCAACCAACCGTTCTAAAAAAAATACAAAAACAACTAAAAAACCACCCAAAAATATGAGTACAACCAATTATACATAATGTACAACCTAATATGCATAACAAAGTTTATAATTAGTATTATTTAAATTAGATTTGAAATTTAGACTGGAACAAGATTTGAAATCTGTAGTTATTATGCTAAAGTTAATTGAATGGGTAATGCATTTAGATGACAAAACCATAATAAAACAATTAGAATCTATCACCCTCTTAACCATCTCCTAGTCGTCATCTCAATCACAGCATTGCGCTACCCAGTGCCTACTACGCCTCTACCATTTTCCAATATAGTCCCCGCCTACCATCTCACGTGTCGTCGCCATCTGTCTTGGTCAGCTCCATCCCCATCGATTGCTGAGTCCACCACCTGTCACCTCCCGCCGATCTTCACATGTGCCCAATTGCCGCAGCTACACCACCGCTAACAATTTCTGTTGGTGTTGCATTATCGTTTCATGAACCAATCACATTAAAAAATAAAATTCAGATTTTAATTTCATAGAATTATATAAAATTATGCAAACCCATTGCGTTATCTTTTCTCTCGTCGTTTTAACTTTTAGTATCTATAACTGAAATTTGTGTTTTTATAATTTATTCTTGGTTGAAGATCTGTTTAATTAAACAAGCTGAATTAAGAAAAGAGATTCTCCTATTCTACGTTAAAGGAAAAAAGCAATAAAAAAGAAAAGGTCGAGATATCGTACTGGCCATTCTTTATGTATTTGACCAACAAGTACAGGCCCGAAACTTGGCCTAAAATCTTTATATACAAGATAAATATGGATTCCATACAAGCCCACATATTAGCCCATGCTTCTTTTGAATCAGGACATGTTAGGGTTTTACTATTCAATTAATTTGTTTTAACAAGAAACTAGCCCGACTCCTACTTTTAGTTTTGCAAAACGAAAAATTCTAGAAAGATGAAACGGATCTTGATACATTGTATCTAATAAAACAAAGTTTTCCAGTACCACCTGTCATTCTTTAAACCTTTCTTTTTTTTGTCACGTGACATTCTTCTAAACATCGTCATATTATTTTTCCCTTTAAAAGGGTATTTTAATAATTTAAAACTCAAATTAATTTCTCTCTTTTATTAAAAATTAATTTTATTAATTGCTACATTTCTTTCTCTTATTTAAAATTTTTAAATCAAACTATCATTTTAAAAATAGATCTTATTAAGGAATTTTAAATATCACATCTTTTTATTAAAATATTATTAAAAAATTATAATATAAAACTTTTCTAAAACACAAAACCTTTTTAAACAAAATATATTTTAAATCGGTTCTAAAAAAACAATTAAAAAGGTGAAATTTTCTAATAGTAGTTTTTTAAAACAACCAGAATAATTACAAACCATATATTTTAATAAACTATATTTTTATATAAAATATATTTTTATAAAAAATTTAAAAATTATTTAGATAAGAGAGTTAAAAAATAATATAATTGTTTTATTTTTTGAACTATTACTTATATATAATTTTAATCATATCTTACATTAAAATATCATACTGTAACTTTTAATTTTTGTTACTAACTATAATCTGTTTAATAAATAAGTTTTCTAGACTACGTATCTATCTGTTTGTCTATCTATCTATGATTTAAATAAGTTAGGATAATACATGACACAATTATAAAATAAAAGTTAAAAAAATTCAATTTTGTTTATTTTAACTAAAATAACTATTTATACGTAATAATAATCATATTTTATCTTCAATCATGGTTTCATAATTCATAATTTTTTATTACTAATTATTTAATATTTTATTTATTCAACATGTGTAATATACATGCTACTAACCTATATACATATACATAATCATGTAACACATATAGAATATACAAAAAAAGATATAAAGATAAATGAGTTGCTTGATTGCATCATGCTCTCATGAATGGATCGGTGTTTATTTGATTATATTAAAATATATGCATGTACACATCGCATGAGAAACTATGTATTGGAATATGATATTAGAGTCCTAGGGTTGAATATTCAAACCTAATATCATATTCCAATAACATATATCACTAATGAAGAATTAGGTGAACACTTAAAATCGTGACTAGTCAGTTGACATATCAAAATAACATTAAATATTTAAAATCTTTAAAAATTTCCGTAATATATCTTTTACATTTTAAAATATTAATACAAATACAATATGTTTCTTTTAATTAAAAATCTCATAATATATCATTTACATTTTAAAATACTATAATACAAGTATAATATGTTTCTTTTTAACCCTAATTTATTTTTAGAAATAAATAAGATTTCATTAAAATACTTTAATGAGAATTTGTCAAAATATAATTTAATTCGTAGGTAATCATTACTAAGACTAAAATTTTTAAATGGTATATAAATAGATTTATAGATATTAATTTATGAATAATAAAATCTTTTTTCTCTTTATATTATTGTTTATAGCTTAAATATGTTTATTATATATAATAATTTCATCGATATGTTATCTATAGGACTATAATATATATTAAATTATACACATTGTTATATATATAAAATTTGTTATAACACATTGTTATCTAACCAATTATACAAATAACACAAAAGAAATAATCTAAGAATCTTAAGAAAGAGAATAGGATAAGTTTCCTATATAATAATTAGAATCTATTGAGTTAGCACAACCTAAGGACCTAAAAAACGATAGATATTTACATCTGAAGATAGTTTATGACAATAGAATACAGGAAATGGCACTTCTTTTACGCACTTTTAAACCTACAAGTAGGGTTATAATTTCTAAACGAGTCGATCCAAGCGCGGCTCGTTTATTTTAACAAGCTCAAAATTTGAGCTTGTGTTCGGCTCGTTTAATACGAGCCGAACTAAGCCGGCTCGCGAGTCAACTTATTTATTATTATTATTTTTATTTTTGTATATATTCAACACTATTGAGTCAACACTATCGTTAAAATCTGGAGGATGCCAAAGCAATGGAGAAGCAGTGTCATAGTCCCCATATATAAGAAAAAAAGAGATGTACAATGTTGCGCAAATTACAAGGGAATAAAGCTATTGAGTCACACGATGAAACTATGGGAAAAAGTTATTGACACGAGAATTAGACGATAAATCCAGATAGCGGTAAACCAATTTCGATTTATGCCAGGACGCTCTACAACAGAAGCCATACATGTCATAAGAAGGATAATGGAGAAATATAAAGAAAAGAAAAGGGACCTACATATGGTTTTCATTGACCTAGAAAAAACATATGACAGTGTGTCGCGTCAACTCAAATGGGAAAGTTTACGACTTAGAAGGATACCAGAGAGGTATATCAAAATAATAATGGATATGTATGAAGGCGCAAAAACGTGTGTGCGAGCACTAGTTGGAGACATAGACTTTTTCCTGGTGGAAGTAGGACTACACCAAGGATCGGCATTGAGCTCATTTCTCTTTACAATAGTGTTGGATGAGATGACTAAGTCTATACAAGAGCCAGTACCTTGGTGCATGTTGTTTGCGGATGACATTGTCTTAATATCAAAATCTAAAACGGTGCTTAACGAGAGACTAGAACATTGGAGAGCCACACTAGAGCGCAGAGGCTTAAGGATAAGTCTCTCTAAGACGGAATACATGCATTGTAACTTTAGTGGTGAGGATGAAGAGGACAGGCAAATTAGTATCCAGGGTATGATGGTACCACAAACGTCTAGGTTCAAATACCTGGGCTCGTACGTACAGGAGGACGGAGAGATACACAAAGATGTAGCTCATCGTGTGCAGTCAGGATGGTGCAAATGGAGAGCAGCATCAGGGATCCTGTGTGATAAGAGGTTCCCAGCAAAACTAAAGGGAAAACTATACAAAGTGGCAGTACGTCCAGCTATGTTATACGGAACAAACTGTTGGGCCATAAAGAAATCGCACCAAAGACAAATCGAGGTCGCGGAAATGCGAATGCTGAGGTGGAGCCACACAAGATTGGATCGAATAAGAAACGACGTGTTTCGACAGAGGCTAGAGGTGGATGGTATCACAAATAAAATCCGAGAGGGAAAATTAAGATGGTTTGGGCATGTAAAGCGGAGGCCGATGGTAGCACCCGTTAGAGCAGTAAAGAACATCAACGTAGAGGGTAGGAGGAGTAAAGGTAGACCTAGGTTGACTTGGGACGAGATAATTAGGCGAGATATGGTAGACTTGCACCTCTTTGAGCACATGATCGAGGATAGGAGTGTGTGGAGGCGTAGAATTAAAATTAAGGACTTGTAGCGGGATCTGTGGGTAGGAAGGGTAGACGTAGACTTAGTTGCGGGACCCTTGTTTTCTTCAATATGCCCTTTCTCGCGTTTCTTGCCACTTATTGTTGTACACACTTTATGTTGGGTATTCTACCTTTGAAGAAATTGAAGATTTCCAATATTATTAAAGTTGAAGTCTTGAAGAACAAAAACAACAAAAATATTAGTCTAGGGTTTATTTTGTAATTATTGTTATTGCTAGACTAGTATATATATTAACATATATTATCATTGTAAAGTGTGAATAATTCACCACTTGTTAGAGTGAATTAGGTCCATCACCAACAACATCATATCATCATCCTTCATCGATGATGATTCAACAACATATCAATAAACATCAAACATTAAACACGTTTGTGTTCTTCATCATGTTTATCATTATTATATTTTATCATCATGTTCATCATTATTATATTTTAGCATCGAATCATTCAAGTTTTATTATCATCAATATGAATCCTAAGATCCATGCTCATTGCTCCCGTTCATATCGGAAACACATAATTGGTATCAGAGCTGGAGTTGATGGATTCATATTGATTTTGATGAGATTTCATGGTTGGATTGCTGAAATTATTGAAGATTTGAAGAAAACAATTCAACAATCAATTCAACATTCACATTTGCGGCTGCCTCAAGTATCAAGCAAATTAGGGTTTGCGGTTGCCTCAAGTTTCAAACAAATTAGGGTTTGTGGCTGCCAAAGCATGGATCAAAAAGCTGCGGATTAGGGCTGCTTACGAACCATTTGCAGCTGCCAAGCAAGGATCAAAAGCTGTAGATTAGGGCTGCTTCCGAACCATTTGTGGTTGCCGAAGTGGTGCTGCAAATTAGGGTTTGTGGCTGCCAAATGTGGCTGCCGAGTAGAGCCTCTTGCGAATTAGGGCAACCACGTTAGGGATTCCGAATTAGGGTTTGCAACCTAGGGTTGCAAATGGGCTCGTGAACACCATTAGGTTTGTTACTTGGGCTCCATTATTAAAACAAAAAGAAAAGGTGGACTCGGATTTATTTGTTTGGGCCGCCAACATCAAAAAGAAAAGGTGGACTTGGACTTATTTGTTTGGGCCGTCAACATCAAAAAGAAAAGGTGGACTTGGACTTAATTGTTTGGGCCGTCAACATCAAAAAGAAAATAAGGATTAGGGTTTTAGCTTTAAGCTATGAAAGCAAGCTATAACCACAAATCTAAAACAAAAATTGGTTGTTCTAAAGTTTTAAAGATCTCGCTTCCGCATCAACAACAATATTCTTGACTTTGGACAACTATTCAACAATAACAAGATCAAGCTTCAATTCACATCAGAAATCTACAAATTAGGGGGAGTATTGTTGGGTATTCTACCTTTGAAGAAATTGAAGATTTCCAATATTATTAAAGTTGAAGTCTTGAAGAACAAAAACAATAAAAATATTAGTCTAGGGTTTATTTTGTAATTATTGTTATTGCTAGACTAGTATATATATTAACATATATATCATTGTAAAGTGTGAATAATTCACCACTTGGTAGGGTGAATTAGGTCCATCACCAACAACATCATATCATCATCCTTCATGGATGATTTCAACAACATATCAATAAACATCAAATATTTAACACGTTTGTGTTCTTCATCATGTTTATCATTATTATATTTTATCATCATGTTCATCATTATTATATTTTAGCATCAAATCATTCAAGTTTTATTATCATCAATATGAATCCTAAGATCCATGCTCATTGCTCCCGTTCATATCAGGAACACACACTTTAGGAGCTTTTATGTGATCTATACCTATGTGGTGTATGACATATATTATGATTGATACGGTTATTGTTTTCCTTATTGAGTCGGGATCTCTTCGAAAGCGGTCTGTAACATCTCGTATTTTCGTTAAATTACGAGTTAACTTTGTTAAGTTCTTGTATGGACTAATTATGTCATTTTATGAACCTTGTGGGTTTGTTATGCTTATTTATTTGTTGTCTTTAATTCTTTTTCGTTTAGGTGCATAATAAAAATAGTGGATAATAATAATAACTATAATACTAATAATATTACAAATAATAATAATGAACATAATAATAATAATAATAATAATAATAATAATAATAATAATAATAATAAAAATAACTTATAAGAGTCAAATACCAAATAAGTTGTAAAACATTCAAAAATTTAAGGATAATTAAGTTAAGGGGTTGGTTTTTCATTTTACAAACTTTAAAAAGAAAATTTTAAGCATAAAATAATACGTTTGAAAACTACAGGGACCATTTATGTAATTCCTTAAAAATCAAACACAACTTCCCCCCTTACCCGCAAATCCAGCGAACATTCCGGCGGAGCTCCGACGACGTCTAACACACCTAAATTCATTCGATTTTGAAAACAAACCGACCCAAATCGTTTCGTATGCATGTTTCAAACTTGCATGTATGATTTAATTGTGTTTAAAACGTCGGTTACTACTCGAATCATCATTTAACTGTAACACCCCGAATTTCTATTTAAACGGAAGGAAAAGAAAAGTAAATAGAAAGAATAGATAATGAACATAAGTGGAGGGGGATAAAGTGTACAAAGTATAAAACTTTAATACTTTAAGGTTTAAAGGGGGCATGGTTGCCCATTTCTTCTTCATCTTCTTCAATCGGCTGAAAAGAAGAAAAAAGAGAGAGAAGCCCCGGTTATAGAGAGAGAAAGTGGAAGAAGCAGCTTCAAAGGTAAGTCTTCTCTTATATGAGCTTGGTTTCAGTTGGGTTTCGAGTTCTTGACCAAAGTTCTGGTTGTTTAGTGTTTGTTTTCGGGATTCAAGAGCTGAGTCGAAGGTGGGTCTCGAACTTGAAGTGTGTTGCTCAAAGGCTGCTCAAGGTGAGTTTCTAGAACCCCTCTTTTACTGATTTTCAACTTGTTTGGAGCTATTATGCATACTAAGTAAAAATTTTGAAAGAAACCATGGGTTTACAGCCTTATTTCGAAATGATGTATGTATGTATGTATGTTTTAGAGTTGGCCTATGGGGTAGTGATGATGTTTAGCATGCTTAGATGCCTTTAGTATGTTAGATCTGTGCTTGGGTATCATTGGAATGATAATCGGGTGATGTTGGTAACATAGAAAATATTTCAGAATGTTCTGATGAACATGAACAGTGGTCAATACGCCCAGAGGTGGCTCATGCGCCCAGACGCCTATGTGTTGGCCATGCGCCCAAGGGTGGGTCTTGCGCCTAAACAGTGGCCCATGTGCCCAAGTGTTGGCCATGCGCCTAAATAGTGCCATGCACCCAAAGTGATTGAAACGGCTAAGTGTTGATGCGCCTAAACAGGTGCCATGCGCCTGCATAGTGGCAAAGCGCTTGAACAGGGCAGAAGCGCCTAAATAGTGCCCATGCGCCCAGACTGTTTTACACTTAGAATTTTTATTCCCATGTGCCTGGAAGGTCCCATGCGCCCAATTTGGACTTGAGCTTTTCTAAGTGGTTTTTAAGGGGTATTATGGGGAGATAGGCCTGGTTATGATGTGATGGCTTATGTTTGATGTGTGTTATGCATGTATGATGTGCCTGTATTGGTGATGGCGTACGTTTATGATTATGTATGTTCCCTATTATGTATGTATGTCTTCCCTTGGCTTTGCGTTGAACGTTAATAAATGTAATGAAAGTATTATGTAACGTAAAGTGGAAGATAATGAAAAAAGGAACGTAATGAATGAATGCATGCATGAATAAATGAATGAACGAATGAAAGGCTTGCAAGCACATATATGAGGTGAGCGACTCTGTGTCGCAACAGACTCGAAAGAGGTCCTTGTCGCGTACTCTGGTACTATGTCAGTCTTTGGACATGAGTCGGGGGTTTGTGAGCAGGCCCCAGCACAGTATCAGTCTTCGGACATGAGTCGGGGGTATTGCATGAGACAGGATGCAGATCGCGTACTCCGACACTGTTTCAGTCTTCGGACATGAGTCGGGGGTTTGTGAGCAGGCCCCGACACAGTATCAGTCTTCGGACATGAGTCGGGAGTATTGCATATGATGAAAGTGACGGATGATGAGATCCGTGTCGCGTATCCCGGTACTGTGTCAGTCTTCGGACATGAGTCGGGGGTTTGTTTATCAGGCCCCGGCACAGTATCAGTCTTCGGACATGAGTCGGGGATATTGCATGAGACGAGATAATGAGGTGAGCGACTTTGTGTTGCAACAGACTTAGATAGAGTTCAATCCCTGTGATTGACTCCTATGGGATCTTTGTCGCATATCTCGATGTTATGTCAGTCTTCGGACATGAGTCGGAGGTTTGTGAGCAGGCCCCGGCACAACATCATCTTCTGAGCACGAGTCGAGGATATTGCACGAGACAAGATTCGAGTAATAAAGAGTAATGATCAAAGAGATGAATGAACGTAAATGAATTATCGTAATAAAGTACTAAACAGGATCTTTGTCATTCGACCTCAGTAATCGTGGCTGAGTGCCACGAAGAGGGTAAAGTCTGACTGGATCTTGAAAGAGAAGTGAATGATAATGTAATACATTGAATGAACGAAGTTAATGAACGTAATGACGAAGATAACAATGATATTATCTGTATGTATGTATGATGCTTGATCACGAAAGATTGTAAAGTATAGTATGATTTTGAAAGAAAGTAAAGAACGGTTTTAACAAAGAAAAGTATTTTATTATAAAACTAGAACTCACTCAGCGGCGCTGACTTTTGTATGCATGATAATTGGCAGGTATTTGTTGGTGCTGAGGAGTTGCAGGCATGGATGCATAAGCTACTGGGAGCGTTTTGAGGCTGGCATCCGTATTTTGACATGTCATTGTATTTTGAGATGAAACATGTTACCTTATAATCGTTGCACTTGTAAAAAGTTTGATTCTTGTAAACTTATGACAATTCACCTGTATGTTGTGGTTAGTTGATCTTTGTAGCTACCATGTAATGTCGATTATATGTACATCATTAAGTATTGCTAGCCTGGCGACGTCATAGATCCATGGGCCTAACAAGCCTGCTTAGTTAATCCAAGTACACTTAGCTAATCGTAGATAATTGTAAACGTTTGAGACTTGTAAAAATCTGTCAAGGTTTGATTGTGCATTCTGTCTTACATCCCTAGTTACTTTGTTCTCTAACTTACAACATGAATTGCCATCTTTTATATACTTATGTATTGAAAACTATGGAAATCTCACCAACATTATGTTGACCTTTTATTTTTAACATGTTTCAGGAAATATTCAAGTTTGATTGCCACCTTTGAAGCTTGTTCACACCTAGGAATGGACCTAGTTAAATAAATGAATGAGCTTGATATGTATCTTATTATGCTTGTTAATTTATTTATTTGAGACTTTTGATTGTAATGTTACCTAGCGTTATGTGGCTGTGAACGATCTTAACCCTCACATCTCAACGTTTCCGCCGACAAGGTTAGAGTGTGACACGGTCTCTTTATCTCAACGATATTTTGTTTCAAAAGGTTCAATGATTTAAAAAAGATATAAATTTTAATTTTCTTAATAAAATTTATTTTTATAAACATAGTTTGTTTTTAAAAAAATATAGATGAGAGAAAGAAATGTATCAATTGACCAAATTAATTTTTATGAAAAGAGAGAAATTGTTTGAGTGTTTAAAAGTCTATAATATTCTTTGGAGAGAAAATAAAATGTGGATGTTTAGAAGAATGACAAGTGTCAAAAATATGGTTTAAAAAAATGACAAGTGACAAAAAACATTGTTTTATTAGATACTATAGATATATATAATACTAGTTTTAGAAACTCGTGTGTTACACAGGTTGATAATTAAAAAGTTTAAATCATACATATGTATATACTTGTTCAATTATCACATATAAAAGACAAATAAAATCAAAATTTGTTATAAACATTAAAAACAACAACTATACAGTGACTATAATTATCCTTATACGTCTATAAGATATTTTATGATTTTCATAGCATAAACTAAAATCAAATACAATATTTGACAATATTCGAGTGTTTAGAATTTGTAACATATATTTGAACAACTGAAATCGAAGGAATTATGTTCTTTGAATAACAAATAAGTAGCTTGCTCTCTTAAATACCTTGAAACCGCTAAATTTAGGCGACATAGTATCAATCATTCGGACTTCAAACATATATAAAAAATAATACATTGTACACTACAAAATTTAGAATTTTAACACATTGTCTCTACTTATGTAAGTAGGAGATCACATAGCAAAATCAGATGGTTTAAACTTGGAATGAATAATTGACGAACAAAAATCATCATCATCTAAAAATTTATTCATTATCATCAATTAGTCAAAACACCATACTTTTATAATAATTGCATAGAATTTTGAATAAAAATAATTTAGGAGGCCAAGTGACTTTCAACCCATCTCTTTTAACTAAAATTTTTCCTTAACCCATTAAGATAAAGACAATCTGTTTTAAACTGCTCATAGGTGAATGAATGACTTCCACCTCCAATTCAAACTAAAGAGATAACAAAAATATGAGTACGCAAGTATGTTTATTTTACCCATGGTACATAAAGTCTCAGAATTTATGTAAACTTGCTCCTGTAGTTTATTATATTATCTAACACAATGTTAAAAACTGACATCTGCACATGTTATGTTAAGAACACAACACTCTAACATATCTAAATGTGTTGGATGATAGATGAAATTAATCATAATAAGAATAAATCAAACATCATTCAAGCTGTAAAATAGAATAATAACTCTTATGGAGGTAGGTTGGTTATAATATGCTTGACAACTAACTGAAATTGCTTTTAAAAAAGTAAAGTATTGATTCAGGCCCCGTAACACACACTACATTTCAAATTATTTATTGTTTACACTCACTTTTTATTTAAGAAAATAGATGTATATCTATATATATACTACACAGACTCATACAACGTGGGAATTCAAACTCGCTAACTACATCCTACAAATAAGAAAATCTAATTCCCCCATTGACTCATTACTTGACTCCCCCCTAATATTGAACATAAATACCACATGTGACTAAATAAAATTCCAGCTGATTTTGACCCGTTCGACCCGAATATGAAGCTCCAAGTTTATGACCCGTGACCCGTCAAGATTAACCCAACATAAAGATAAGCACTTGGAGTAGGATTTGGATAAAACAAAATAATTAAAAGATAAATATATAACTTCACTCGTGCTTCCAAGATACTGACAAATAAAAATATAACAATATTACAGCTAGTGTAAAAATCTAGTAATTCAAGTTCAATGATAAAAGCAGCTCACAGGTTTGTAGTATTGACCTTTGGATATTTTTTGTAGGCATGTTGGTTAAACAAAAACCACAATCCTCTGCAAAAAGCTGTATGCAAACATGGCTAAATTTAACATACAATTAAAAAAATTAACAGTTATGGTTTTCTTAAGTCACAGGGTATTAAATTGTTATACTTTACCTTATAAATCTTGTGATTTAACATATAATTACTTACCTTAGAGATCTTGTGGATCCCGAGTCTAATCTCATCCGAACCGAAGCTTCCTTGAGCAAACTGCATGACTTTGTTTTCGACCCTAGAAAAAATTAAATTCGACAATTACTGACTTGAACCAAAACACTTAGACTAACATGGTACAAAAATAATCATGTTTTAAGTTGATATTTCCAAGTTCCAAATATTTAATAAAAAAATTAATTTTAAGTGATACAATTGAGGTTTAATTTTTTGATTAAAATTAATGTAAGTGCATTACATGAGTTTAAATTATGAATTAAGGACTATAAATCTTCATCAACATAATCATCATCATGCATCAAAAACAAAAGCACATGAATATAGAGAGTTCTAACAAATAAAATATCAATCAGATTAGTAAATGAGACCCACATGGGTTTCATCAAGATTTAAAAATCAGAATTTCTCTACTGAAAATATCAAAGAGCACTCCATAACCCATATCAGATTCAATTCTTTCAAATTTTACACAAATTAATTAATAATCATTCCATGTCATTAACATCTAATGTTGTTCAACAGTAAATTAACAACTAGAAATTAATAGTAGCATCCAAGTTACCGTATTTGTTTGTTTAGAATTAGAGGAAAGCTTTAAAAGACTAAATTTTAAAGGAAGATTAAAGTAGCAATTAAACATGCATATTGAAAATAGTAAAGACCTTGATCTTTTATTACATTATATGCATTTTAGCCACTATAGGAGAAAACCAAGAGTAAAAAATGGTTAGCAAATCTCATCACAGTCAATGTTTGGGTGTAGCAACAACAAATAATTATTAGCAAAACCATATGCATCCATTTGAAAAATATAGCCTCTGTCCCATGCTCCCATTAGAAACAGATGAACTTCAAATATTGATAGCCAAATGATTAAATATAAACCATCATCATAGATAAATGCAACATCCATTAATCTATCCGGCAAGAAAAGGTTTACAATCAAATACATAAATTATAGATGAAAATTGAACTGAATGAAAATGTTATACTTACAGTTTTCCTCAACCAAGAACCTATACGGTTGTACATGGCAACTAACAAAACACGCTTGAGGTATAGGTTAGAAGAATGAGACATCGTAGAATATAACAATTACCTTTTCAGATTGATTACCATATCAAACAAATGCTTATTGAAATAGTAAACCTGTAAAATAATACAAATCACATATAAAAAACGGAAATGCTAAACGTAGAATCTTAACCAACAAACAATTCGTAAAGGAGATGATGAACAAAAAACAATCGATATATGCATAGAAGAAGGAGACGATGATGAATAAACACTTTCTTCTCAGATCGATGAGCACATGACAAAAACGATGAAACATCGACCATCACAAACCGATCGATCATCGTACTGTAAAAATAGAAGCAAATAATCATCGACAAAGAACATGATTTAAGGCGATACAAGAAGGGATTACCGATTCACGTTGATTAGGATGAAGGTTGACAGACGATTGCGAGAGTAGATTTGTTTCTTGAGGATATGCAGGTGAAGAAAATGGATTTATATTAGAATATATTATTAGGGTTTGATTAGAATGTGCTCACGGGTCCAGTTAGGTTTTTAAGGTTTCTCATCATCTTTTTAAATTGTAACCTAACGATTCAATAATATCAATCAAGTTTTTAGGTTTTAGGGTCTCAACTTTTTATTCCAAAAATCAAAGACCACAAAGTATCAAACAAATTATGAATAGTACAATCAACCAAAATATGGATAACAACATCAAACATAATATTGTTTGTTAGCAATAGTTTGGATAGTCAAGTCGATCAAAGCATGTTTATAAATTATTATTGATTTATGTTTCTTTTGTTTTCCAGTCTTAGCGTACGGTTTCTAAAGCTACGACTGCGGGGGAGTATTAGAATATATTATTAGAGTTTGATTAGAATGAGCCCACGAGCCTAGTTAAGTTTTTAGGATTTCTCATGATCTCTATAAATTGTAACCTAACGATTCAATAATATCAATCAAGTTTTTACCATCTTACAATTTAGGCTTTTGTGTTTTCAATTTGGGGTGTTAGTGAACGGGTCGGTTATGCGGATAGTTAGTAGGATCCGCGTGACGTAAATGACCTTAGAAACATTGCATGTGGCAATCTTAATTACCTTTTTATTAGAGTAAGGAGATATAATAAATAAATAATAGATAATATTTTTAATATTTGTTTATTTTGATTAATTGAGAACATTTATATAAAATTATTATTTCAAAAACCATAAACACATATTCGTATTTATATAATTAATTTATCATTATAAAATATAAAAAATAACCATATATGTTAATATACTATAAACATTATGTCATAAATTGATTTTTGATTTATATAATATATAATTTTGTTTAAATTTAAATAAGCTAACGAGCGAGACAACTAGCGAGCGAATCTTGAGCTGAGCTGATCTTGACTCAGGCTCGACTTATTTATAATTGACTTGATTTCAAGTGAGCAGAGAGATTTTAAAAAAAAACCTTACCAGTTACACGTAGTCATTTTTTATTAATCATCATCTTCAATCATACAACATCATTCCTATCAACCTATGTTATGGTCAAAATTATTTTATCTTTCACATCCTTTCTAATATAAAACTAATATTTACGTTTTTTTGAAATAATCACTTATGATATTGTAAAATAAATATAAAAAGATTAACATTGATATTTTTTGATTATTGGATTTTTAACGTCTTAACTTTTATGTATCGACCGAGATTAATACCAACTAAGTTAATGTTTACAAACAATCACAACTTTGAGCCATTGTTCAACTTCGTCACTACCTAGTCTCCATCACGTTGTTTTCTGGTGTCTAGCATCCATCGTCATCTGAAAGCTAACTTCAACAAGTCAAGTTGTTTATATCAAGATTTGGATTTTCACAGGTTTCAAGGTGCAGAAGTTCAGATTGGTAAGGGAATATAAACAGTCGAGGTGGATTTCAACTTTCTACTTAGTATTTTGGGCACATAAGCAGTCGACGTTATTAAATACCTAACGGACTTAACTCTCAGTTGGTAAGGAAATATTGGAATAAAAAAAATCCAAAGTTAAAAGTGTTTGTAAATATTTCTTGAGTTGAGATTAATCCCGCTCAATAAATAAAGTTGATACTATAAAAATTAAATAATCTTTTTTCAATAATAATAATAATAATAATAATAATATAATAATAATAATAATATAATAATAATAATAATAATAATACACCATTTCTTCAAATTGAACAAACATATACATAAAAAAATTTCTAATCATCATAAGCGTCAAGTTCTCGAGCAAAGGTTTAAACGTGTGTCTTGTTTAGGTGATTCCTAATATTATCTTTCTTTGTTGAACACATTTTTTTAAAATACTTTCTAATATCTTTTCATCGTAGTCACAAATCTTTCAAAATTATATTATGTAATATGTTGTATGAATATATTACGTTTCTACTTTTTTAAGCAAACGCAAGCGGAGCTTGCATATTGTGTCAACCTTGTTTGAGAACACTAAATGCTCGTTCAACATTCCTCATTGCTACTTCTTGAGCTTTCTTAAACATCTTTCGTTTATCATCTTGCGCACATGCGAAAAACTTAAAAAAACAGAATAAATGATGATTTATTGCATTCTAATAGAAAGCATATTAAATAAATGTTCGACGTACATGACTAGGAAAATTAATTTGAGTAAAAATCCATTGCTAATAATGATGTCACAACCATGATTTCTTATATAATAATATTTTCCCAACTGTTTTAACCTTTTAGGATGACCATAACTTTGTTAGCAAAAATTTCACACAAAATTTAACAAAGAATAAGCAATTAACTATATAGACTATGATGATTCTTATTTGACCTTTCAACTTGTGTTAATTTTCTTCTTCTAAAGCGCTTACAAGTCTTTTAAACAATTAGCAAAGTAGAAATTAGAGAAAAGTACAACTAGATTAAAAAAATGTAACAAAAATCAATTAGGGCAAAAATATGTAATAAGTCAATTGGCAATTAGGAGAATGATTCGGTCAAAGTTGACCTTTCGCATGTCGTAATCATCATGGGCCAGGTCCACCCCGTCCGTAATCCGTTTTCTTAATGATAGCATAAAAATAAAAAATAAAAAAATAAATTATTATATGTGATCTCAAAAATCAAAACAACTTATTAAACACAAAGGCCATTGGGCCGGCCCTGATATTCGTTAGTAAAAATTAACAAAAAAATCCAGTTAAAAAATGAAACCGGCAACCCGAGCAAAACCGGTTTCTTTCCAAACAAGTTCCAACCCGACCAAACCCTTAGGTTTAAGATCAGTTCTTAACCTTATCTGCTGAAACCCGAACCGAATGGGCTTTTACCATGTTTCAAACTCGATTCAATCCGATTTTAACCCGGTCCATCTCCTCAACCAAACCGGTTTCAATCCGAACAAGGTCAAATAAAAAACCAGTTTTGATTTTTGTTGACTCAACCCGCCCCATTTTGTATGCCTCTATTCTTTAGAATGTTAGCAAATAAGAGCGCCTTTAGAATTGACAAAATAGTTTGGTAACTCTCAAACTCGACACAACATGTTCTAGGCTAAGTAAGCGTGTGTGGTATGTGTTTGTTGGCTTTATTTTTAAGATAAAATGCACATGCATAATATTCTAGCCCCACATTGCTGATAAACACCGCGGCAGGTAACAACACGCTATTTTTCTTGACACTTTTTAATAATAATAATAATAGTGACATGAAGACCAATGCGTTAAGTAGTCACCTTGAATATTTGAGTCAAACCTTCGGATTTCAAACCAAAAGTTAAAACTTAAAAATGTCCACGTTTATATGATAAACCCCTTTACATACAAATAATTTCATAATCGTAAAGAAAATACGAGATTGTAAATGTCAAATTTTTAGTTGTTTAACTATTCTTTTTTTATCTATTATCTTTTTCAACGTGAATACAAGATCAATCAGTGCGTTATCCTACGCGTTACGACAGTTTTTTTTATAAGTATAAAAATTGTTATATTAGTAGTTACTGAAATGATCGATACATTTTTGCATTGTATGTAATGCCCTAACGAAAGGCATAAAAGATAAGTTGAGACCCATGATAAGATGACATAAAAACAAATAACCTCACTAAGAACAAGAAAGTCAAAAGTTAAGGAATAAATGCAAACCGTGAACATGTTATCAGCATATATAAATTAAAAATGATTGTTTTATTATCACACAAGCATTTTGATAATCCTTAGAATAGCACGACAAACTAAGTAACATTTTAATCTTAAAATTACAACGACAACATGATTTGAGCTTCAATACCATAATAATTGACTTCAATTGTTATGACTAATTAAACATCAATCCCTCATTCATATTTGACAATACACACTTAAGAACAAATCTATACACTCCTCTAAAAACCCATAATCTTTATAGACGCGTCAAAAAAACTTATCACCTATCATGTATTCATCAAAATGCAAGTCTATCAAATCATGTTTAATCCATCTCTTATAAAATTATAGAGAAGAAAAATACATAAAAAAACACATTTCACTTTCAAAACTAAAAAGAACAAATATATATTATCTATCAAAAACCTAGGTCAGTGACCAATATGAATGTCGCCACACGACTTTAGTTTTAATATACGCTAAATGACTCAAATATTTCTTAATGAGTTAATAATTCACAAACTAAAGTCATCAAAAAAAAAAAAAACTAATTAGCAACATGAACTTGAAGTGGCTGAGGTTGAGCCATCATTCTTCTCTTCCACAAATTAATCTCCCTCCTCTCCTCCACCTTCACACCTCCAACCCTAACAAAACCATCACCAACACCTCTATTCTCCACCGTCACCGGCGCCGATGCCGCCATCACCGCCTCTCCATCATCATCACTGCAACAACTCCGGCGACCACCATCCAATGGCGCCACCTGTGTTGTCCAATCAAAGCTCATAAACGCATCTCTCCCGCTCGAAAACCGCTTCAACGTGCTCAAACATGGTGCTTTTTCAACACCCAACGTCTTCTTAATCTTACTCTCACACATGTTGTGATCACTTGCATCAGTACTTTTCCTCCGGCCCATGAATAACCTCAGGATCCCTAACTTATGTTTTCTCTTTACGACAACCATATCGGTTTTAATAACATTTTCGACCTTTTCTTGATCTTCTTCGTGTTGTAATAAGTTCTCACTGGCGCATAAGACGTCGTACGTGAGAACTTATTGTTTGGTAATCTGTTGGTTGCTTTACCCGTGAGTTTCCTGTAGTGTTTGCACTTAACTTGACCCATACAAGAGACTCTTGGCGATGTGGGTTCGTATGCGGTCGTATACGAACTTTTCTTGTCGTTCTTGATTTTCCGACGAGTTTCCGGTGAAACCAAGGGAACCATGGGGCCGGAGAAGCCGATTCCGATATGGGATTTGTGGGTTTTCTCCGATGATCGCTTATCTCTCGCCGGACTGTAGAGTTGAGGGTGTTGAAATGAAACAGATGATGTTGCTCTTGGGAGAAAGTTCAAGATTTTGCTCATTGCTTTTGTTGATGTCTTTTGGTGCTCCATTTTTAACACCAAAATCTTGTGTTTTTCTCTCTAAAAATTGTGTGATTGTTTCTCAATATGTATGTATTTTGTGTATATAATGAACAAAGATTATACAGTTTGTGTTTGTGTGTGCAACAGTGTGTGTGTATATATATATATAGGATATAGGATGATGATATGCATATGGACATACGGTGATTTTGGTATATGAGGAAAGAGGGAGGAAATGAGGGTAGTGGAGAGATGTGGGTTGTGTGGGTCAAATTAGGGCAAATATGACTAAGCAAAATCAATGCATGGATATTATTCAATGTGTATTAACTATTCTAACTGTATGACATTATCTAGTATATTATATTAATATTATAATATAGGATGAAATAATACTACGGTACCTAAAAAGTCATTTTCATCACTCGGATTGAAAGTGTCCAATTTTCGGTCGACAACTTGACAAATTATGTCAAAATCATGACGCATACAAGATTGGAATTCTGAAAAGAATTGAATATTACAAGGAATGTTGTTAAAATCGAACCCTATATAGAAGGTGATTCGTATGGGTTGAACCTCCATTGGTTGAATTGTTGGCCGGCTTTTGACAAGTTTTACATGGCTGAATCGATGCATGAAACAGTTCAATTGTTGGAGTGATTTTAAGTAAACATTTTTTTAATGTTCTTCTTTTTATGGAATGGCTTATAATCATCTTCACAACCGAGCTTGTAGTATTACCTGTGATAGAACATCGTATTATTTTAATAGTCCATTAATTTGTATCATCTGAATATGATTTTAGATTATAAGCAGATCTGATCTCGAGACTTTCTAATGGTTTTATGAAAGTGTTTGTCTAACTAAGTACAAAGATTTTGATGTTGTATCACTAGATGACTAAACTAAATATTATTTTTTAAATAGTCTTTATTGTTTTTTTTCTTTTTAAAATGCAAATATATATATATTTTTCTTCTAAATATATACAACTAAAAAATATAGCATAAATTCATTTGATTAAAAAATTTTAAAATTCGTTCTTCGATCTAAATATAAGCAACTTAACATAACAACCTAAATTTTCTGTAGATTCTACTATAAATTACTTACAAACTCATATGGTTTTTTAGTCCAGTCCAGAAAACTCATGGTGTAGCTACTATCAATTTGACGACTCATTCGATTTTAAAAAATTGATCTCTAACTAAGACAAAGAGACATTGTGAACACTATTTAGGATAAAAAACTTATTAATCAGATGTTACTTACTCTAAACTCACTATTTATATATTGATATTAGGCTGAGGTTATTAAAATGATGATAAGTTTATTATTTATTAGATCTTAGATCAAACGGTTAAAAATTGATTTCATTATAGTAAATAATTGAAACTTTAGATCCAAGGGCTAAAGGTATTTTAGTTTTAACCACATTTTCAAGTTTTACATTTATTTTTAAACGCTCGTAACTTTTAAATTCAACTTTATTTTTTTGAAAGTTACAACATAAAACAAATGTTTTTTAATCTTTAAAACGTCTATAATTGTGATACATAAATAATGAAGTTTTTTCACGTTATTAAGCTTATTATGTTATTTTTGTCAGCTCATTGTGTAATGTCAGTTCATTATGGTTAATATTGATCATTTTGTTATTCATTGTATTTTTTAGAAATAATTATTTTCAAATAAAATAATGCTAAAAATATAATTTTTTACATGTTTCCAGTCCATTGCATAATCTTGATTTGGTTATTATGTAATCCTTATCAACCAGCTTATAATGTCTATTGCTAATAATCGAGTCTAGTGCTAATAATTGTGTTACTTATGGTGTCTAATATTAACCATATTGTTTTTTTTAAAATGATAATTTTAAATAACACAATCCTGAAAAAATAATTTTTGATGTTTTTTCTAGTTTATATGTAATTCTGATTAGGTTATTGTGTAATTCTCGTCAAGCAGCCTATTATGTTATTGCTAATTATCAAGTATAGTGTTGGTCATTATGTTACCTATTGTGTCTAATGTTAATTATTGTGTTATGCATTGTGCTTTTTAAAATGACAATTTTTAAATAACACAATATTGAAAATATAACTTTTATACGTTTTTCAGTTCATTATACAATCCTAATCTTGTTATTGTGTAGTCCTCGTCAAGTTGCTTATTTCTCTATTGCTAATCATCGAGTTTAGTGTTGGTCATTATGTTACCCATTGTGTCTAATGTTGACAATTGTGTTATGCATTGTGTTTTTTAAATGATAATTTTTGAATAACATATAATAAGAAATGTAAACTTTTTATGTTTCAAGTTCATGATGTATTGTTTATCAGATAATTGTGTAATACTCATTAATTCAGAAGATTACACAATGAGTTAAAAAAACTTTGTTTTTATATCAACTTATCTTAAATATTAAAAAAATGTTTGTTTTTATGTTGTAATTTAAAAATAATGTCATATGTAAATACGTATTTTAAATATTAGAAAACACTTATAAAGTTAAGAATGTTTAAAAAAAATAGAACTTCAGAAGTGGGAACATTATCAATTTTACCTCAACCTAGTTTTGATAAAAAAATACACGTGTTAACATTTTAATAACCCTTCTTACATTTTTTTTTGTTTTATAATATTTTGTATTTGAACATTTCCCTTGATATTAATATCAGATCTTTTGTATACATACAGGTTATCGTTATTCTATAATTTGGACCTCATAGTGATATCACTATATCCTTATTTGTAATAATTTTATTGATCAATCGTTAGTTTTTCATTTCAACTAATATCATTTGTAATTTTATAATTTCCTATTGAATTCTACCAGTAATAAGCTAATGCTATTATGAATTATTACCATGGTAAGTGGATGAACTCTTTGTCAAACTTGTAGATAAGTTTACTATGCTACTTATCTATCAAAATAGTTTATTTTGTCTACCAAATTGATTGATCTTTATAGTATAAATACCACCTCAATGTAGAGGAGAAGATACACCTCTTGTATACACTTTCATAAGTTATACATTTCTCCTCTTCTTGCTCTTGCAATTCTTTTTAAAGATCTTAAGATTATAACACTAAACTTGTGTTAATCATTATGATATTATAACACGTTATCAGCACGAGAGCTCTTAAACTCTAATCAAGAAGACTAATTAAGCATAAAGTCATCTACTAATTAAATCAAGGTAAGACCTTCATTAAGTAATAATATATAATATCTTGTATTGAGAAGATAACTAATATAAATAAAATAAGCATAAAGGAGATCTTATTTTGGACATTTTGATAACCATGAGACTACTAACGGACTAACTTTTATTTATGCATCTAAATTTTTGATTATGCAACTAAAAGTTTATCTTATGTCAACTAACATTTACTTATGCATCTAATATTTACTTAATTTTTATTTATACAACTAACATTTCCTTTTATGTCAACTAACATTTTGATTATATTGCTAACATTTATTCGTACTAATGTCTTATTCTTATCCTAATTTTTCGTTCTTATTCTATTTTGTTTTTATAAACTAAAATCATGTTTTATAACATAATCTTATACTTATTTTAAAAATTATTGTTGATATACATAGATGATAGTTGTGCGTATAGTATATATATTTTTGATAAAGATTTATTGCACAGATTCAGTTTTAATTGGTTATTACTAATATTAAACCACACACACAAAAGGCAGTGTACCTGTCGTGTGGTAATATAGTGTTGGTAAGAACCGAGTATCAATCCGTGGACACACCTAGCCTACTCAACAAACTTGATGTTTGACTATCAGATTTTGTTTTTTTTAAAGAAAATGATAATTTGCATTGGAAAGATTTTAGGATTTAAAAATAAACAATAATAGAAAGAAAGTAAACTAAGATTTGAAGCGTTTGGGTTTAAAACTAGGGAATAAAAGTTATCATCCTAATTAGATTCCACTTATGTAACCGTGATGAATTGGTGGTGTGATTTATAGATATGGATTAATGTAATTATGTTAATGTTTATAAAGATGAGCTGGCACGATTTCTCGTCTATCCTGCTTCCGTAGTGACTTGATCCTGTCAGGTTGAGTTTTACTGCTCAGATCAAAGCCCTAGTAATGTAGGTAAATCTTTTGTGACCTATTTGACATACGATTTCTGAAAACATAACTTAATGTCAAAAAGAGAGTTGATCAGGTTCCTTCCTAACATACCATTAATTTTAGAAAACCGTAACAATTACTGAAGTTTCCAAATTAATAAAAGGGAACCCGCAAATGATCAGAAAGTTAAAGTGATATGATTTTTAATAACTATTTCTAGTTCATTAGCCATGGATTTATTTTGAAGACCGGTTTCACGAATGAAAGTTAATCATACAGTTTTTCAATTTCGTATGACGATCACAATCACAAACCATAAATTTATAACTTCCCGTTTAAATGTAGATGCTACCCATCAATAGTTTTCCCAAGACCACCATAACATTAACATAATATTTATCACACCATTAGTTTATCACAGATTACATAAGTTTCATCCGATTAGGATGATAAAAAGAGTTTAGCTCATAATGAGCTTGAACATAACAACATATAACAAAGAAGATAGATATGTAATCATCGGTGGAATGGAACAATCAAACCGATAATCCATAATGGATGGCGTTTAGACAATCCCGAGCTTCTTCCAAGTGTTGTATGCACCTCCCGAGCCTCCAAATGACCTTGAAGTCTTGATTCCTGAGAGAGTTCTGCAGAGTAACTCTCCCACCAAAGCTTGCCAAAAATGGTGAACTTAGGCTTCTATTTATAGGCTTTCAGTAGTGTTTAAGCACGACCCCATGCCTAAAAGGCACGACCCCGTGCTAGTACAATGCTTATGAAAGTTGGTCGGCTCGTACATGCAGGTTGTGTCGGGCACGACTCCGTGCTAAATGGGGCACGCCCCGTGTTGGAGGTGGGGCCCCCGTGGCTTATGGGGCACGGCTCCGTGTCTACTTTTAGGGAACAGTACTTTTGTCCTTGTCAGATGTCCAAACACGGGGTGTGTTAATTTAGCACGGGGGTGTGTTTTTGGCAAAGCATAGGGGGCGTGCTTAAAGAGGCACGACCCCATGCTTGGACTCCAAAGCTTGGATGACTTCAATTTCTTGCTAAATATGCTTCTTTTATCCATCTTTCCCTTTTAAACACCTGAAAACACATTTTAAGACTTTTAAGTACATTTTCATCATTTTAAGAAAGATATTAAGGAATAATTGATGTGCTTTTGATAGGATTTTTATGTATAATTTGGAGCACATCAATAGACGACGGTTATATTGCCGTTATGAACGGTTATATAGCTGTTGTAAACAAATCACATAACCGTTACAAACGGTTATAATTTTAAACTATAAATTGACCACTATCAATTTATTTTCGTTTACAATAAACAGATCATCTCTCAAGTTTATCCAAGAAAATCTTTCAAAGACGATACACCCGGTTTTAATACTGACAACCATAATGCTTATTTTAATTCTTATCCCCATTGCTGAACTACCACCCAAAAAATTTAAACTTTTCTTATTTTTGTATTTGTTTATAGCTCTACCACTTTATTGTATCGCAATGTTTATTGATATATATGGATTCTAATAATTATCTTACTATTGTCTTGATTCTTGCTTAGAAAACAATATGTCAAATATTGCAAAAATAGAATTCCCGGCTCTTAGCATCAATGGAGAAAATTATATGTCTTGGACGGCCCATGTGAGAAGACATCTTAAATCAATGGGTGTCTTAGAAACAATACAAGAGGAGAATGCTTGCTCAGAGCAAGACAAGGCGAAAGACGAAGTCTTTTTACATAAACGTATTGATGAAATGCTGCAATTTGAATATTCAAATTGTGAGGATCAGTATGTTTTATGGAAAGACTTACAAAGCAGATTTGATCATCAAAGGAAGTTCTACTTCCCACTTCTAGAGATGAATGGAACAATCTTAGGTTCCAAGATTTTAAAAAAGTAAACGAGTACACATCTGCTTTGTTCAGAATATGCTCGACCCTCAGATTTTGTGGGCAAACTGTAACCGAGGAAGATATGTTGGAGAAAACTTCCTCCATATTTCATGCATCAAATATAAACTTGCAACAAAAATATAGGTTACAAAAATTTAAAAGATATTCTGATTTGAATTCATTTCTTCTCGTAGCAGAAAAAAACAATGAGCTCTTGATGAAAAATCATCAAGCTCGCCCCACAGGATCATTAGCAATTCCAGAGATAAATGTTGCTACTAAAAACTCTGGAAGAAAGTGGTGACGAGGTCGTGGCCGAGGTTCTTTTGATAAAAGTTACCTTAATAACCGAAACCATTCTTTTAAAGGTAATAATAATTACCGAGGTAACTTTTATAACCATGGACATGGCCGTGGCCGTGGATATGGCTGTGGCAGAAATCAAAGAACAGTCAATTACCACGCCCCACAAAACAATTCCAACCAGTACAAGGAGAATGAAGCTGGTAGGTCTGAAAACAATGACACTTCCTGTTTTAGATGTGGTAGCACAAACCACTGGTCGAAGGCTTGTCGCACAGCTCCACATTTATGTGAACTATACCAAGCCTCTCTTAAAATAAAAGAGAAGGAAGTGAACCATATTGATAATTTTAATAATCTCAATGTTGAGTTGAACACTAAAGACTTTGACATAGACCTTTGAAACACCTATTGCTTTACCACAATAGTTATATGCAACAATTAAGTGTTTTTTTCTATCTTTAATCATATATTTTTCTTCATGTAATGTTTTCTTTCTATTAAATAAAGTTTTTATTAAAATATAACAATGTCATCGTTATTCACTTATTATTTTTCTTTATACTTTCAAGATTAAAATGAACATCACTGGAGCGCAAGATCAAACAAATGAAGCAGATATATGTATAGCGGATAGTGGAGCCACACACACTATACTTAGATCTAAAAATATTTTTATGAACTTAAACCAACAAAAGGAATCGTTAATACAATATCAGGCCCTATAGACCTGATAGAAGGAGTGGGAAAAGCTAATTTAGCATGACCAAATGGTACAAAGCTTATTATAGAAAATGCTTTATTTTCCCCAAAATCAACAAGAAATCTATTGAGTTTCAAAAACATATATCATAACGGATATGATACTCAGTCAAGGACTGTTGATAATGAAAAATATTTGCATATCATAAGCAAAGATCAGATATTAGAAAAACTACCAATGCTTCAGTCTGATTTACATTATACACACATTAATATGCCTTAGGCATATATGGCAGTTAAAGAAACATTTTGTGATCATGAAACACTTAGATTATGGCATGACAGATTGGGTCATCCAGGATCTACAATGATGAAAAGAGTAATTGAAAACACTCATGGGCATCCATTGAAATATCAAAAGATCCCACAATCGAATAAAATTCCTTTGTGTATCTTGTTCTCTTGGGAAATTAATCACAAGGCCTTCGCCTGTGAAAATTAAAAAGGAATCATCTTTGTTTCTTGAAAGAATTCAAGGAGATATATGTGGGCCAATTCATCCACCATGTGGACCATTTAGATACTTTATGGTTTTGATAGATGCATCAAATAGATGGTCTCATGTCTCTTTGTTATCAACTCGTAATGTAGCATTTATAAAATTTCTTGCACAAATTATCAAATTACGAGCACATTTTCCTGATTATATACTATTAAACGGGCGGGACTTGATAATGCTGGTGAATTCACATCATATGCTTTTAATGATTATTGCATGTCTATGGGAATTATTATTAAACACCCTGTTGCTCATGTACACACACAAAATGGCTTAGCTGAGTCGTTAATCAAACGTCTACAACTAATAGCTAGACCATTAATAATGAGGACAAAAATCCCTATGTCTATTTGGGGTCATGCAATTCTTCATGCTGGATCACTAATTCGTATGAGACCAAGTGCAAATCTTAAATACTCTCCATTACAACTTGTTTCTGGAAATGACTCACACCTTAGAATTTTTGGGTGTGCTGTGTATGTCCCTATTGCACCACCATAACGCACAAAAATGGGTCCTCAAAGAAGGTTGGGAATATATGTTGGATATGAATCGACTTCCATCATAAGATATCTTGAACCTTTAATGGGTGATGTATTTATAGCACGTTTTGCTGATTGTCACTTTAACGAGTCAGTTTTCCCTGCATTAGGGGGAGAAAAGAAAAAAACAAGAAAATGATGTTTCATGGTATGTCCCTTTTATTATTTCATCTTGATACAGTAACTAAACAACATGGGATAGAGGTTCAAAAGATAATACACCTGCAAGAAATTGCAAATTAATTACCTAATGTATTTACTGATACAAATAGAGTTACTAAATCTCATATATCAGCTGCTAATGCTCCAGCTCGAGTTGAGATTCTAAATAGTCAAATAGAAAACACAATGGCTCATGAATCTCAAAAATGTTTGAAACGAGGAAGACCAATTGGTTCCAAGATAAAAATCCTCGAAAAGAAAAACTCATGAAAAGGAAGTTGACCATAAAGTGAATGATCTTGATGCAACGCTAAACACCAAAACCTCTCATAAGGAGGATTTGGATGAAAGTAATAAAGAAATATCAATTAACTATGGTCACACACATACCTTATGGAATCAAGATGATGATCCTAAACCACAGTCAGTTAGTGACTGTAAAAACAACAGACATGATTGGGATAAATGGAAAGGAGCCATGCAAGCTGAATTAGATTCACTTAACAAAAGAAAGGTCTCTAGACCTATTGTTATTACTCCGGAGGCCATAAAGCCTGTAGGGTATAAATGGGTTTTTGTACGAAAACAAAATGAGAAAAATGAAGTTACAAGGTATAAAGCTAGACTTGTAGCTCAGGGTTTTTCACAAAGGCTAGGGATTGATTATGAGGAAACATACTCCCCTATTATGGATGCAATAATGTAAGGCCCCGTTCCCGGAGGCCTCACAGTTGGTCATTCACAACATTAAATACATTAGACATTATAAATTAACAAATTTAAGCAGCGGAATTACTTTAACACTAGCTATTCATTTCATTAAAAGTAAAACACTGTTGTTGAGCAATATACTATATTTAACCGTATACAAAAGAATTGTTTAATTGCATTACAAAACAACAGTGATAACAAGTATGAATGGATGCCAGTCTTTTCCCTACTGAGTAGCTTCACCCTCGTGCCATCCTCAATAATGTTTACCTACCAACTGAAAATGTATAAAAGTCAGCGTTGCTGAGTGAGTTCTAGTTTTATAATAAATCATACATTCCATCGATAAAATCATTCTTTATTTTCTTTCAGAATCATACTATACTTTTCATTCGTTCGTGATCAAACATCATACGTACATACAGATAATATCATTATTATCTCCCATTACATTCATTAACTTCGTTCACTTTATACGTTCGTCCTTTCAAGTCTGTTGCGACAACAGGGTTGCTCACCTCATTAGCAATCACAACTATTTGCATGCTATCCGAGTCTGTTGCAACCATAGGGTTGCTCACCCCAATTTCCAATTTCAACGATAGCATGCTATCCGAGTCTGTTGCAACTATAGGGTTGCTCACTCATGGCAACTTCACGATAGCATGCTATCCAAGTCTGTTGCAACCATAGGGTTGTTCACCTCATGGCAACTTCACGATAACACGCTGTTTGAGTCTGTTGCAACAACTGAGTTGCTCACCTCATATATGTGCTTGCAAGCCTTTCCTTCGTTCATTCGTCATTCAATAATGCATGCATTCTTACTTCGTGTTCCTCTTTCATTATCTTTCACTTTACGTTACATAATACTTCATTCATTCATTAACATGACACGTAAAGCCATAAAAAGATAATATATAACATAATAAGGAACATATCATACAATCATACATAACCATCAATCTTACATCACATCATACATCACCCATCCCCACATTAATGACTTCAACGGTCAACTTACATTGCCCTCGGGAACCTCCCAAGTCAAAGCCTACATTACACTTTTCCCCAAAAAATTAGAAAGTATTCTAAGTCCTTAGGTGCATGGGCACTATGCAGGCGCATGGGGAACACTTAGGCGCATGAGCAACTTTCACGCGCATGGACACTATGCAGACGCATGAGTGCCTAGACGCATGGAAATCCTGGACGTCTGGGAACTTAGTCAATTCCAGCCCAATTCTAAGCACATGGGTACTATTCAAGCGTATGAACTTAGGCGTGTGGGCCATTCAGTCGCATGGACACTTAGGCGCATGGGCCACTTGGGCGCATGGGCACTATTGGGGCGCATGGGCACTATTGGGGCGCATGGCCCTACACTTAGTCATCCGACTAATATTTCTAGGCGCATGGACCACTGTTCAGACGCATGAATTACACTTAAATAATTCTAAGGCATTTCCAGGCGCATGAGCCTTATCTAGGCGCATGAACCTTCTGTACAACATGTTTCTAGGATGTTTTCGAACCCACTCATCAAACCTAACTGTTCTAAGCTTACCAAGGCTATTCTAAACATGAACAACCTATAAGCATCTAAGAATCCACATCCAACATGCATAATACATACGATATACATACATAAACATTGTAAAACCGTTTTAATAAATTTTTAGCCCCAAAGAGTTTAAAACAAGTAGAAATCAGGGTCTAGAAACTCATCAAGTGCAACTTGGGTGTATCTTCCTTCTAACCCTTTTCCAAATGAGTTCAAACACCTAAAAACCCCACCAAACACACACACCCGAACACACACAAACATATAAGCATAAACCCGAGACCAAAACCCAACACAAACGCTTAAAAACCATGAATTCATACCTTAAATTCGACCTTAATCTTCTTCTTCTTCTTCTTCTTCAACTGATAGTTTCTGCTCTCTCTCTCTCTAACCGAATGAAAAAGGTGAGGAGAAGTGGGGGTGGGCGGCCATACCCACCTTTTCATCAACTTTTTGTACTTTATCCTTCTTTTATATTTTTAACCCTTCAACTTGGGTTTAATTGCATTTACTTCTTTACTCCTCATTGCTTATCTTTCTTTGAAAAAGCCGGGTGTTACAAATAACCTTTAGATACTTAATCAGTTTAGCAGTCTCTAAAAATTTAGAGATGCGTCTTATGGATGTTGTCATAGCTTACTTGTATGGATCACTAGATAGTGACATTTATATGAAAATTCCTGAAGGTTTTAAATTCCCCGAAGCATTAAGCTCAAAGCCTAAGGAAATGTATTCCATCAAATTACAAAGATCTTTGTATGGACGCAAACAATCTGGAAGGATGTGGTATAATCATTTGAGTGATTATTTGACAAGTAAAGGATACACAAGTAATCTTATTTGTCCATCGTCTTCACTAAGAAAACAACATCAGGATTGTGATCATAGCTGTCTATGTTGATGATCTAAATATAATTAGGACGCAAAAGGAATAAATGAAGCAATTGCTCTTTAAAGAAAGAATTTGAAATGAAAGACCTTGGAAAAACAAATATTGTCTTGGTTTACAGATTGAGCATATGCATAATGGAATACTTGTGCATCAGTCAACTTATACTGAGAAACTCTTAAAGCGTTTCAATATGGACAAAGCAAATCCTTTAAGCACACCGATGGTTGTTAGATCACTCAATGTTGATAATGATCCATTCCGTCCTTGTGAAGATAATGAGGAGGTCCTTGGTCCAGAGATACCATATCTCAGTGCAATTGGAGCTCTTATGTATCTTACTAACTGTACGAGACCTGTTTTGCAGTTAATTTGTTAGCAAGATTTAGTTCGGCTCCTACTAAAAGGCACTGGAATGGGATTAAACATATTTTTCGATATCTTCGAGGTACTATTGATTTAGGGTTGTTTTATCCTAATAATTCAAAAGAAGGGTTGGTTGGTTATGCAGATGCAGGTTATTTGTTAGGTCCCTATAAAGCAAAATCTCAAACTGGATACATATTTAAAAATGGAGGAACTGTGATTTCATGGCGTTCTCAGAAATAAATACTCGTTACGACATCCTCAAATTAAGCTGAAGTCATTGCACTACATGAAGCTTCAAGAGAATGTGTATGGTTAAGATCTATGACACAACTTATATAAACTTCTTGTGGATTGGAGAAAGATGAAAATGTAACACCAATCTATGAAGATAATGTAGCTTGTGTCTCACAAATGAAAGAAGGGTATATCAAAAGTGACAGAACAAAACATATACCATCATGATTCTTTTCATACACTCAAGACCTTATTAAAGATAAACAAGTTGAAATGAGATACATTCAATCTAGTAACAATTCAGCTGATCTTTTCACAAATGCACTTCCTAAAACATCTTTTAGAAAACATGTTTATGATATTGGCATGCGGCATGTACACGCAATGTGATAATCTACAGAAGACAATTTGAGGGGAAGTTATAAGCCGCACTCTTTTTTCCTTAGCTAAGGCTTTTTCCCACTGGGTTTTTCTTTAGCAAGGTTTTTAATGAGGCAGTACTTAACTCTTGAAGTTTGAAAAGTGTCATCCAAGGGTGAGTATTATGAATTATTACCATGGCAAGTGGATGAACTCTTTGTCAAACTTGTAGATAAGTTTACTATGCTACTTATCTACCAATTTGATTGATCTTTGTAGTATAAATACCACCTCAATGTAGAGGAGAAGATACACCTCTTGTATACACATTCATAAGTTATACATTTCTCCTCTTCTTAATCTTGCAATTCTCTTTAAAGATCTTAAGGTTATAACACTAAACTTGTGTTAATCATTATGATATTATAACAAATGCATATTATACTATCTATAAAACATTCAGAAAGGTCGTAGTTTCCCATGCCTTGCCAAGTGTGAGGCCTTCACTGGTTTACAAATTTATTTTTCTTTCTTTTTTTCTTTTTCTAAACACTTTTAGGTGGTAGTTACACAAACTACAATTAAATTACGCATAACACTCTCTCTTCTTCTCTCCCCTTAAACTCCATTCTCGTTAGTCTTCCATGAAGGCCAAGGGGGTTGGTCGAAGATGATTCTTGTGGTGGCGAAGGTACACTAATACCTCTCGCAAGCATTCCCCTATCAATTCCTTTTCTTTTGAGAACAATGCTATCATTTTATGAAGTTCATGGTCACTGACAGAAGTGAGTAAACATGTTGCTCTTGGTGTATGTTGTTCTGATAAAAAATCTAAAAAGGGAAAAGCTTTAGATGCGGTGTGACAAGATGGATTGGGCTAAAATAAAGTTATAAATAACAAGGATTTTGAATAATTTTATGTTTTCAAGTCTTATACAATGTCATAAGTAGAGCTCTACCGTATTACAATAAACGTAGTGTTGAACAATGTCACACCCCGTTGAAAACGAAAACACGGGGAATGTAACGAGACGAGATCGTCATAACACATGGTAAACAATAGAGATGTAATATAATAAAGGATGACAAGTGTATCATGACGACACCCGACACAAAGGAGACTTGTGTCGTGTTTAGTCAATATTCACGACAACATAGCCATAAGCATAACATGATACATGATTCACATAAACAAAGATGATAACATTGTAATGTATTTCCCACAACCCGGGAACAAGTATCAAAGAATAACGTTGTTTAAAGCAGAATACAACAACGTTCCAAAAAGACAATGTTTGTTAAATATGTTTAGTCTCAAAATGCATCCTAGGGTCTCCACTAAGGCAGCACACCTAGATCTTCAATTAGCATTGTCACCTGAAAAGATATGCTTAAAATGGTCAACAAAATTGTTAGTAAGCTCGCAGGTTTAAGTAGTAAATAAGTAATTGATGCTGTATAATAATTGTTGTGGAATACCATGTATACAGTTATAAGTAAGCAAAATCACATGACATGAGCTTTACAACCAAACCTAACGATGTACACACAAAATCTTGTCGGAATATATTCACCTACGGCCCGTTCCTGGCTATTGTTGGTACTAACTAGTATACCAACAACAAGGGTGGGGGTGTCAACCTAGTAGTACTATCAATACCTATCCGTTGTTTCCCATACTGGAGTTAAATGGTTGTAAAGAAAGTACCACACAACAAACTCAAGCATGTATCAGATAAGTACTCACAAAACAGTAACACGTTGATTCCAAGTATGTAAGTTGTACAGCATAGAAAAGTGGGTGAGCATACTTTTCCCCCAAGTTTATAAATGATTGAAAAGTTGTATAAGCATAAAAAGGGGCCACAAACTCACTTGTTAGGTGGTAAGTATGAATGATTAAAGTTTCCCCAGTGTTGTATGTAATGAATGGATCAGACACCTATTGACAGTTATTGTTAAGCATTAATGATATGTATAAAACATATAGTAACTTTCGATCGATTCGGGTTGTATCGGTTCGGTCACGTGTAACACACACAAGCAGACACACGTATTAGATCTTATGTAGATCCAAGTACTAGGAACCGTCATCATTGCCGGTGATATTGTGTAAAAGATCCATTGTTATAAAAGAAGTATTTGTTAAATATTAGTAGTCACGAATCGGTTGTTGATAATTGTAAAATGTTAGGTTGATTTGATTTGGAACAGTATTTGTATCCTTGATAGCGTTGACTTTAATCTTTGTGGTTTAGCAATGGCAACCGTGTTGATGTTACCTTAACATCACACGACATGCGAGTAGGAATTCACACACAACAACTTCAATCACACGACAGGACCAGACGCTCGACTCAACACTCCATCCGCACGAATCAACCCTCATTCGTACGAATCAGCTTCATTCGTACAAATGAGCCTTCATTCGTGCGACTCAGCATCCAGTCGTACCACACAGCACCCAATCGCATGACTCAACCTCCATACGCACGAATCAACCTTCATTCGTACGAATCAGCTTCATTCGTACGATTGAACCTCCATCCGTACGATTGGTCTTCAGTCGTGTGATACACGCACAATCGCACACATTCATTCGTTCGCATGACTCAATCGCACACAACATTCATCCGCATTGACTCAATCGCACGCATTCATTCGCCCGCACGACTCAGTCGCACGACATACCCAGTCGCACAACTCAGTCGCCCGAATGAATCAGTCGCACGACTCACCCAGTCGCACGACTCAGTTGCATGACAGACCCAGTCGCCAGAATGGCAGATTCACGACTGCAGAAGTGCAGAGCAGCCTTCGGCTGTTCCGTGCACGAATTTTACACCACGAGGACTTCCAGAAACACACTACCAACATACACAAGCAAGAAGGACACGCGGAAAGACATCACACGCACCCACACGACCACATGTGTTCGGGTTGGAGCCGAACACCTGAAACCCTAAGAGGAAAGCAGTGAAAAAACAAGAAAAGGGATGACCAAGGTCGCTACCTTCAAGAATGGAGTAGACTCGGTTGTAGTCGAAGTCTAGACGACGAAAACGGGACCAAACGGGGTGGTTTTGGTGCAAGGAAGAAGATGAAAGTGAAGAAGAGAATGAAGAAGAAGAAGATGAAGTGAATGAGGGCTAGGGCTGAAAAAATGGGGTTTATATACCCAGCCCAAGTTTGGAAAATAGCACATTTAGTCCCTGCACTTAAATCCCCGAATTCCCAAATTTGTTTTGGTTGAAAACGACTTTAATAGGTTAGTTATATTGATGATAAAAATGTATTTAATGATAATTGGTAACTTAAAAATGGTTTTATTAGTGGCGTTAATATTATATAAAATTGGTATATTTAGTGATAACGATGATGAAAATTGTAAAGGTTTTAAGCATAGCATACGATTCGGCGATAGGACAAGCATAAAGATGATAAAACAAGTATGATATCCACACGAATAGTTTATAGGGATGAAGAATGAACGATCAAAGAAAAGTTAATGAAAACCATGTTAATTGACGGACCTTGTGGTTACGGATGTCATAGTATCCCCCAGTTTAGAGAATTTCGTCCCGAAATTAGCTAGAGTTAGGTCCAAGAGTGTCATCCTCGAATAGATGTTGATATGTAAGTTTCATCTGATCTTCTCGTTCTCATGTAAACTCTAGCCCTCGTTTTGAATTCCATCGCATGTGGAAAATTGGTATTCTACTGCGCTTCAATTGCTTGACCTTTCGATCCATGATCTCAACGGTTCCTCAACAAAATGAAGCTTTTTGTCAATCTTGATGTCCTCAATCGGCCAGTGATTCATCAGCAAAACACTTCTTGAGGTTTGACACGTGGAAAGTATCATGTACGCCGCTGAGTTCTTGTGGTAACCTTAATCGGTAAGCCACTGGACCAATCCTTTCTGTAATCTCGAACGGTCCTACGTATCTTGGGGCTAACATCCCTTTCTTTCCAAACCGAACAATTCCTTTCCAAGGATAGACTTTGAGTAAAACTTGATCTCCAATGTTAAATTCTAGAGGCTTCCAACGGTTGTCGGCATAGCTCTTTTGGCGATCTCTAGCAGCTTTTAGTCTGTCTTTGATTTGGAAAATCTTGTCGGTTGTTTCTTAAATGATCTCTGGGACTGTTAACTGACTTTCACCAATCTCGGCTCAACAAACGGGAGATCTGCATTGTCACACCCCCGCTAAGAGCGGAAACACGGGGATGTAACAAGATGGGAATCATCGTAACACGTGGTAAGCCAATAGAGATGCAATATAATAATGATAACAAGCGTGTCATGACGACACCCAACAACAAGGGGACTTGTGTCGTGTTTAGTCAATGTTCACGACAACATAGCCATAAGCATACTCAAGCAAATGATCACACAAATACGGATATCAACATTGTAATGTATTTTCCCACAACCCGGGAATAAGTAACAAAAGAGTAATTGTTGATTAAAACAGACTGCATCAAATGTTTTCAAAATGAAAAGTTTAGCCACAAATGCATCCTAGGGTCTCCACTAAGGCAGCACACCTAGATCTTCAGCTAGCGTGATCACCTGAAAAGATATGCTCAAAATGGTCAACAAAATTGTTGGTGAGCTCGCAGGTTAAAATTGTAAATAGGTAAACATTGTTGTATGATAGTTTGTTACGGAATACCGTGCATACCGTTATAAGTAAGCAAAATCACATGACCTGAGCTTTACAACCAAACCTAACGACGTACACAAAGAATCTTGTCGGAATATATTCACCCAAGGCCCGTTCCTGGCGACTGTTGGTACTAACTAGTATACCAACAACGAGGGTGGGGGTGTCAACCCAAGTAGTAATACCAATACCTATCTATTGGTTCCACACTGGAATTAAATGGTTGTAAGAAAGAACCACACAACAGACTCAAGCATGTATCAGATAAGTACTCACATAACAGTAGCACGTTGATTCCAAGTATGTAAATTGTATGTATGTTGTACAGCATAGAAAACAGGTGAGCATACTTTTCCCCCATGTTTGTAAATGTTTGTAAAGTAGTATAAGCATAAAAAGGGGCCACGAAACTCACTTGTTAAGTGGTAAGTATGAATGATCAAAGTTCCCAACAGTTGTATGCAAAGAACGGTCAAACACCTATTGACAGTTATTGTTAAGCATTAATGATATGTATAAAGCATATAGTAATGTTCAGTCGGTTGGGTTGTATCGGTTCGGTCATGGGTACACACACTCAAGCGGACACACGTATCAGATCTTATGTAGATCCAAGTACCGAAGGGGTCGTCATTGCCAATGACATTTGTGTAAAGATCCCATTGTTATAAGAGAAGTACTTGTTAAATATTTGTAGTCCCAACTAGGTTGTTGATAATTGTAAAATGTTAGGTTGATTTAAATTGAAATAGTATGTGCATGTTGATAGCGTTGACTTTAATCTTTGTGGTCAAGCAATGACACTTTTACTGATGTTACCTTATCATCACATGACATTCAAGAAGGGAATTCACACACACAGCATCATCAGTCACACAACAGACCCAGACGCTTGACTAAACACTCCATTCGTACGAATCAACCTTCAATCGTATGAATCAGCTTCATTCGCACGATTGAACCTTCATTCGCACGACTGGCATTCAGTCGTGTCACACGACACCCAATCGCATGACTTAACCTCCATATGCACGAATCAACCTTCATTTGTATGAATCAGCTACATTCGTATGACTGAACCTTCATTCATACAACTGGGCTTCAGTCGTGCGACGCACGCACAATCGCATACATCCATTCGGTCGCATGACTCAATCGCACACCTCATTCATCCGCATTGACTCAATCGCACACATCACTCATCCGCATTGACTCAATCGCACACATTCATTCATTCGCACGACTCAGTCGCATGATATCCCCAGTCGCACGACTCAGTCGCCCGAATGACTCAGTCGCATGACTCAGTCGCCCGAATGACTCAGTCGCATGACTCAGTCCCACGACTCACCCAGTCGCATGGCTCAGTCGCATGACAGACCCAGTCGCCTGAACTGCAGGTTCACGACTGCTGAAGTGCAGAGCAGCCTTTGGCTGCCTCGAGCACGAGTTTTACACAACAAGAACTTCCAGAAACACACTACAAACACACACAAACAAGAAGTGCATGCAGAAAGACATCACACGCACCCACACGACTTCTTATGTTCGGGTTGACCCGAACACCCGAAACCTAGAAATGGACAGCAGTAAAACGAGCAAGAAAGTGACAACCAAGGTCGTCTACCTACAAGGATGGAGTAGACTAGGTTTTAGATGAAGTCGAGATGACGAAAACGAGATGAAACGGGGCAGTTTTGGTGCAAAGATGAAGAAAATGTGAAGTGAAGAAGAATGAAGAAGATGAAGTGAAGAAGACGAAGTTAAGGCTGGAAAATGGGGTTTTTATACCCATCCAGAGTTTGAAAAATGTTGGTTTTAGTCCCTGCACTTAGCCTCGAGTTCCCAAAGTTTGTTTTGGGTGAAAACGACTTTAAAGGTGTTTGTTATATTAATGTTAGAAATATATTTAATGTTAATTGGCACTTAAAAATGGTTTTATTAACGACAATAATATTATATAAAAATGATATTTTAGTAATAATGACAATGAAAATTTGTGAAAGGTTTAAGCATAGCACAAGTTAACGATAAGAACACAAGCACAAAGGTAACAAAGCAAGTATGATCTCCACGCCAGGAGTTCATGAAGAAGAGGAAGAATGATCAAGGAAAAGTTAACGGTTAATCATGTTGATTGACGGACCTTAAGGTGACGGATGTCACTGTATCCCCAGTTGAGAGATTTTCGTCCCGAAATTCAGCTGGAGTTAGGTCCAAGAGTGTCATCCTCGAATAGGTGTGGATATTTAAGCTTCATCTGATCTTCTCGTTCCCATGTAAACTCTGGCCCTCGCTTTGCATTCCATCTCACGCGTACGATTGGTATTCTACTACGCTTCAATTGCTTGACCTTTCAATCGATGATCTCAATGGGTTCCTCGACAAAATGAAGCTTGTCGTCAATCTTGATGTCCTTAATTGGTACGTGAAGTGATTCGTCAGCCAAACACTTCTTGAGGTTCGACACGTGGAAAGTATCATGCACACCACTGAGTTCTTGTGGTAACCTTAATCGGTAAGCCACTGGACCAATTCTTTCTGTAATCTCGAATGGTCCAACGTATCTTGGGGCTAACTTCCCTTTCTTTCCAAACTGAACAATTCCTTTCCAAGGAGAGACTTTGAGTAAAACTTGATCTCCAACATTGAATTCTAGAGGCTTCCAACGGTTGTCGGCATAGCTCTTTTGGCGATCTCTAGCGGCTTTTAGTCTATCTTTGATTTGAAACACCTTGTCGGTTGTTTCCTGAATGATCTCTGGCTTGTTAACTGACTTTCACCAACCTCGGCCCAACAAACGGGTGATCTGCATTTCCTTCCGTATAACTCTTCGAACGGAGCACACCCAATGTTGGTATGGTAGCTGTTGTTGTAAGAGAACTCAATCAACGGTGAATGAGTATCCCAACTACCACCAAAGTCGATTACACACACCCTCAACATGTCTTCTAGTGTCTGTATAGTTCGTTCACATTGGTCGTCTGTCTGAGGATGATAGGCAGTACTCATGTCTAATCGAGTCCCCATCGCTTTCTATAGTGTCTGCCAAAATCGTGAAGTAAGAGGCCGTCACGGTCAGATATGATTGACACCGGCACTCCGTGTCTTGTCATGACCTCTTTTAGGTACAATCTCGCCAACTTATCCATTTTGTTGTCTTCTCGGATCGGCAAGAAATGTGCTGATTTCGTCATTCGATCCACTACAAACCATATCGAATCATGCCCGTTGCTCGTTCTAGGGAGTTTGATAATGAAATCCATAGTTATGTTCTCTCATTTCCACTCGGGAATTTCAGGTTGCTGCAGCAATCCTGATGGTTTTTGATATTCAGCTTTAACTTTCGGGCATGTCAAGCATCTGCTTACATACATGGCGATGTCTTTCTTCATGCCTGGCCACCGGTACAGATCCTTAAGATCGTGGTACATCTTGTCTGCACCAGGATGAATAGAATATCGCGTCTCGTGTGCTTCATCCATGACCAAGGTACGTACACCTCCCCATCTGGGTACCCATATATGGTCTACGAAGTACTGTACGCCATCATCTTTGCAAATCATTTGTTTATCCAACCCCCATAATTCTTCTCCCGCGAGGTTCTCCTCTTTCAACGCCTCACTCTATGCAATTTGGATCTGAGCCTTTAAATTCGTTTGGATGGTCAATCCCAAAGCTCGAGTACGTAATAGTTTTGTGCGTTCTTTGCGGCTTAAAGCATCAGCCACTACGTTGGTTTTCCCCGGATGATACCGGATTTCACAATCGTAGTCACTAAGAATCTCTACCCAACCTCGTTGATGCATATTAAGCTCCTTCTGATCCAGGATATGTTGCAGGCTCTTATGATCAGTGTAAATGATGCATTTGGTTCCATACAGGTAATGCCTCCATATCTTAAGGCAAATACTATAGCGCCCAACTCCAAATCGTGGGTTGTATAGTTCTTTTCGTGCACCTTAAGTTGTCGCGAAGCATAGGCAATCACCTTATCCTTCTACATTAACACACATCCCGACCCTTGATGTGAAGCATCGCAGTATGCCACAAAATCATCAGTTCCGTCTAGGAGGGACAATATAGATGCAGTGCACAACTTGTCTTTCAACGTTTGGAATGCTTGTTCTTGTGCATGTCCCCAATCAAACTTCTTGTCTTTCTGGGTCAGCAGTGTTAATGGTTGAGCGATCTTTGAAAAGTTCGCGATGAAATGGCGATAGTATCTAGCCAATCCTAAGAATTGTCGTATCTCTGAAGGTGTCTGAGGTGTATCCCATTTCTTTACCGCTTCGATTTTGCCGGGATCTACATGAATCCCATCCTTGTTAACCACATGACCCAAAAACTTCACTTCCCGCAACCAGAATTCACACTTCGAGAACTAGGCGAAGAGTTTCTCTTCCCGTAACAGTTCCAGTATTGCTTGAAGGTGTTCTTCATGATCCTCTTTTGATCGGGAGTAGATAAGTATATCGTCTATGAATACAATCACAAACTTATCCAAGTAAGGTTTACACACCCGATTCATTAGGTCCATAAACACAGTTGGTGCGTTAGTCAATCCGAATGGCATGACCAAGAACTCATAATGCCCATAACGAGTTCTAAACGCTGTTTTCGGTATGTCCTCCTCGAAAACCCGTAGTTGATGATATCCAGAACGGAGATCGATCTTGGAGAAATACGAAGCTCCTTGCGGCTGGTCAAACAGATCGTTGATTCTGGGGAGAGGATACTGATTCTTCATAGTTAACTTGTTCAACTCACGGTAGTCGATGCATATACGGAAGGACCTATCCTTCTTTTTGAAAAATAACACCGGTGCTCCCCAAGGTGAGTGGCTCGGCCGGATAAAACCCTTCTCCAGTTGCTCCTGTAACTGACTAGATAATTCCTGCATTTTGGACGGTGCTAACCGGTATGGTGTCTTTGCCACCGGTGTAGCTCCAGGAACCACCTCTATACAAAATTCCACCTGTTGTGGAGGAGGTAAACCAGGCAAGTCATTCCGAAATACATCTGGGTAGTCCCGTACCATTGGAATATCCGCCAATTTCTGCTCTTCTTCTTTCTTTTCTACCACATGAGCCAGAAAAGCGTAGCACTGTTTTCGCAAACTTCGGCGTGCTTTCATGCAGGAGATAAGCTTTAGGTTTCTTCCCGGTCGTTCTCCTTGAATTCTGAGTACCTTCCCGTTTGGCATAGGGATTCGTACTACTTTATCCCGACACACAATCTCAGCTCCGTGTTTTGACAACCAATCCATTCCCACAATCGCGTAGAAACTTCCTAACTCAAAGGGTATCAGGTCTATATCGAAGGCATGGTTCTCCAATATCAATGAGCACTTTCTAATAATTTCATCAGCCTGAACAACCCTGCCGTTAGCTATTTCTACAGAGTAGCTAGTTTCTAGCCTACTAGGACTCAAATCAAGCAATTGCACAAACCCAGAAGATATAAAACTATTGTCTGCTCCAGTATCAAACAATATAAATGCGAAGTGATTATTGAGTAAGTGCGTACCCGTGACAACATTCAGGTCTTGACGGGCATCGTTGGCTCCAATGACAAATGCACGTCCCCGAGCTGTATTCCCCTGATTTCCTGGGCCTTGATTTCCAGCTATGGCCATCACCGGTTGCTGGTTATTCCTTTGTTGTCTCGGCGCCCGATTCAGTCTGGGGCACACGTTCCTGTAGTGATCAGGGCTTCCACACTCATAACAACCCCTGGCATTCCCGGTGGGGTTAACCGCGTTGACTGGTGCCACCAGATTCGGCGCTGTTCTGTAGTCTCTTGCTAGATGCCTTGGGCGTCTATAGTTCGCGCACACCCGGCACGGCATTGCTTGGGGACGATGGAAATTGCACCTATCACATTTGGGGTGCGGCTCTACATACTCTCTCCTGCCCTGCGTCACGGCCACAAAGTTTCTGGTTGTCTTGGCCCTTTTATCAAATTTCCCGGCACTCGACTGGCTCGTTTCCCCAAAATCCTCTCTTTTCTCTGCTCCTCTTCCCAATACCCCTGTTCTCACCATCTCGTCAGTTAGAGCGCCAGCCTTCAGAATTGCGCTCTGAATCATAGGAGGAGCAGCTGCTGTTACCATTGCCCGGATGTGAGGTGCAAGTCCCCAAATGTACTACTTGATCCTTTTTTATTCAGGAGAGACTAGATATGGGACCAATCTTGCCAGCTCATGAAAACGATCGGTGTAAGATGCGTGCCCAGCCCCCACTATAGCATGATTCCAGAATTCATGCTCCGGTTTCTGCATCTCATTGAGAGGACAGTACTCCTCAGTGATTAAGGCCTTAAACTCATCCCACAACATTTGCATCACCGATTCTCTTCCCCTAGCCTGAATCTGGGTGTTCCACCAAGTTAGTGCCTTGCCCTGCAGTGAACACGTGGCATACTTGATCCTTTGGCTGTCGAGGCACTCACTGATATCGATTACTGCCTCCATCTTCTCAAGCCATCTGGTAAGAGCTATGGCTCCACCCTTGCCATCAAACTCCTTCGGTTTACAGGCCACAAATTCCTTGTATGAACATCCCCTTCTAGCATTAGCAACCCCAGTCTCATTACCGGCTGTTCCACCATTTTCGGTCTCCTGATTGCTTTCGTTCCCAGTCGGATTTCCATTATTCTCATTATCATTGCCACCGTCCCCGTGGGGGTGGTGATTCTGAAGAGCATCGCTCACTTGGGCCACGATAGTCGGAATCAGTGCGGCCAGCTGTTGAGCGATTAAGGCTGCCATGTCAGAGTTTCCTGTTCCCTTATTGTCATTGGTAGGACCATTACTTGTTCTCGGTGCTCTACCTCCGCTTCTGCCCCTGCCCCTCGGGGCTTCACTTCCGCCACTGTTGTTGCGGGTAACTCTTCGAGGCGGAATTTTCTAATCATAAAAGTAGTAGACACATAAGTCTCAAACCATTACAAAGTATATTGTTCATACCACTCAACAAAGTCCAGCATTCCAAGTTAATATCACACTCGTTGTCACACAACACATACAAGTCATATAATTCTCATACCATGAATAAAAAATGTTCTAACAGTAGTCCGTCATAATAATTGCAACCCATGCATATAATCACGTTAGTCTAGCGAAGGCTGTCCATTTCCTCCTCTTTCGAGGTTTCAGACATAACCTCCTCAGGGTAAATCTCAGTGTCCAAGGTCAAGGGTAATAGCATGATGTCTGAAGATCTCTTCGGTTTAATACCCGGATTTGATAAGACAACTCGGCGCGCACAGGGAACGGATGATCCAATAGAAGCATCCCATAAAGAGTGAGCACAAGGGCACTCTCATAGGGTGAAAAGATCACAAAACAGATAGATGAACAAATCAAGCAAAAAGGAACACATACATGAGATATAAAATGGATACAACCCTAGCATGCAGATCTACATGAAGGTTCCTAGGTTATAGTCTAGGTCAAGTGTATTGCCTAATTCTCTATAACCAATGGCTCTGATACCAGTCTGTCACACCCCCGCTAAGAGCGGAAACACGGGGATGTAACGAGACGGGAATCGTCGTAACACGTGGTAAGCCATTAGAGATGCAATATAATAATGATAAAAAGTGTGTCATGACGACACCCGACAACAAGGGGACTTGTGTCGTGTTTAGTCAATGTTCACGACAACATAGCCATAATCATACGCAAGCAAATGATCACAAAAATACGGATATCAACATTGTAATGTATTTTCCCACAACCCGGGAACAAGTTACAAAAGAGTAATTGTTGATTAAAACAGACTACATCAAATGTTTTCAAAATGACAAGTTTAGCCACAAATGCATCCTAGGGTCTCCACTAAGGCAGCACACCTAGATCTTCAGCTAGCGTGATCACCTAAAAAGATATGCTCAAAATGGTCAACAAAATTGTTGGTGAGCTCGCAGGTCAAAATTGTAAATAGGTAAACATTGTTGTACAATAGTTTGTTATGGAATACCGTGCATACAGTTATAAGTAAGCAAAATCACATGACCTGAGCTTTACAACAAAACCTAACGACGTACACAAAGAATCTTGTCGGAATATATTCACCCAAGGCCCGTTCCTGGCGACTGTTGGTACTAACTAGTATACCAACAACGAGGGTGGGGGTGTCAACCCAAGTAGTACTACCAATACCTATCCTTCGGTTCCACACTGGAATTAAATGGTTGTAAGAAAGAACCACACAGCAGACTCAAGCATGCATCAGATAAGTACTCATAAAACAGTAGCACGTTGATTCCAAGTATGTAAATTGTATGTATGTTGTACAGCATAGAAAACGGGTGAGCATACTTTCCCCTATGTTTGTAAATGTTTGTAAAGTAGTATAAGCATAAAAAGGGGCCACGAAACTCACTTGTTAAGTGGTAAGTATGAATGATCAAAGTTCCCAATAGTTGTATGCAAAGAACGGTCAAACACCTATTGACAGTTATTGTTAAGCATTAATGATATGTATAAAGCATATAGTAATGTTCAGTCGGTTTGGGTTGTATCGGTTCGGTCGTGGGTAACACACACTCAAGCGGACACACGTATCAGATCTTATGTAGATCCAAGTACCGAAAGGGGTCGTCATTGCCAATGACATTTGTGTAAAGATCCCATTGTTATAAGAGAAGTACTTGTTAAATATTTGTAGTCCCAACTAGGTTGTTGATAATTGTAAAATGTTAGGTTGATTTAAATTGAAATAGTATGTGCATGTTGATAGCGTTGACTTTAATCTTTGTGGTCAAGCAATGACACTTTTACTGATGTTACCTTATCATCACATGACATTCAAGAAGGGAATTCACACACACAACATCATCAGTCACACAACATAACCATACGCTCGACTAAACACTCCATTCATACGAATCAACCTTCAATCGTATGAATCAGCTTCATTAGCACGATTGAACCTTCATTCGCACGACTAGCATTCAGTCGTGCCACACAACACCCAATCGCACGAATTAACCTCCATACGCACGAATCAACCTTCATTCGTATGAATCAGTTACATTCGTACGACTGAACCTTCATTCGTACGATTAGCCTTCAATCGTGCGACGCACGCACAATCGCTTACATCCATTCGGTCGCATGACTCAATCGCACACCTCATTCATCCGCATTGACTCAATCGCACACATCACTCATCCGCATTGACTTAATCGCACACATTCATTTGATCGCACGACTCAGTCGCATGACATCCCCAATCGCATAACTCAGTCGCATGACTCAGTCGCACGACTCACCCAGTCGCACGGCTCAGTCGTATGACAAACCCAATCGCCTGAACTTCAGGTTCGCGGCTGCTGAAGTGCAGAGCAGCCTTCGGCTGCCCTGAGCACGAGTTTTACACAACAAGAACTTCCAGAAACACACTACAAACACACACAAACAAGAAGTACACGCAGAAAGACATCACACGCACCCACATGACCTCTTATGTTCGGGTTGACCCGAAGACCCGAAACCCTAGAAATGGACAGCAGTAAAATGAAGTCTAGACGACGAAAACGAGACGAAACGGGGCGGTTTTGGTGCAAAGATGAAGAAAATGTGAAGTGAAGAAGTTGAAGTTAAGGCTCGAAAATGGGGTTTTTATACCCATTCAGAGTTTGCAAAATGTCGGTTTTAGTCCCTGCACTTAGCCCCGAGTTCCCAAAGTTTGTTTCGGGTGAAAACGACTTTAAAGGTGTTTGTTATATTAATGTTAGAAATATATTTAATGTTAATTGGCACTTAAAATGGTTTTATTAATGACAATAATATTATATAAAAATGATATTTTTAGTAATAATGACGATAAAAATTTGTGAAAGGTTTAAGCATAGCACAAGCTAACGATAAGAACACAAGCACAAAGGTAAAAAAGCAAGTATGATCTTCACGCCAGGAGTTCATGAAGAAGAGGAAGAATGATCAAGGAAAATTTAACGGTTAATCATGCATTTCCTTCCATACAACGCTTCAAATGGAGCACATCCAATGCTCGTATGGTAGCTGTTGTTGTACGAGAACTCAATCAACGGTAGATGAGTGTCCTAACTATCACCAAGGTCGATTGCACACGCCCTCAGCATGTCTTCTAGAATTTGTATATATCGTTCACTTTGGCCATCTGTCTGAGGGTGATAGGTGGTACTCATATCTAATCGAGTGCCCATCGCTATGCAATGTCTGCCAAAATCGTGAAGTAAATCGGCTGTCACGGTCGGATATAATTGACATCGGAACTCCGTGTCTTGTCACGACCTCCTTTATGTACAATCTCGCCAAATTATCCATTTTGTAGTCTTCTCGGATCGGCAAGAAATGAGCTGACTTCGTCATCCGATCCACTACGACCCATATCGAGTCATACCCGCTGCTCCTTCTAGGGAGTTTGGTAATAAAATCCATGGATATATTCTCCCATTTCCATTCAGGAATCTCAGGTTGATGTAATAATCCCGATGGTTTCTGATGTTCAGCTTTAACTTTCGAGCATTTTAAGCATCTGCTTACGTACATGGCAATTTATTTCTTCATGCATGGCCACCGGTACAGATCCTTGAGATCATGGTACATCTTGTCTATGCCAGGATGGATAGAATATCACGTCTTGTGTGCTTCATCAATGACTAAGGTACGTACACCTCCCCATCTGGGTACCCATATACGATCCATGAAGTACTGTATACCATCATCCTTGCAACTCATTTGTTTATCCAACCCTCAGAATTCTTCTCCCGTAAGGTTTTCTTCTTTCAATGCCTCACTTTGTGCCATTTGGATCTGAGCTTTCAAATTCGTTTGAATCGTCAATCCCAACGCTCGAGCACGTAGTGGTTTCGCGCGTTCTTTACGGCTTAAAACATCAGCCACCACGTTAGCTTTCCCTGGATGATACTGGATTTCACAATCATAGTCACTGAGAAGCTCTACCCAATGTCGCTGACGCATATTAAGTTCCTTCTAATCCAGGATATGTTGGAGGCTCTTATGATCAGTGTAGATGATGCATTTGGTTCCATACAGGTAATGCCTTCATATCTTGATTGCAAATACTACAACACCCAACTCCAAATCATGGGTTGTATAGTCTTTTCGTGCACCTTAAGTTGTCGCGAAGCGTAGGCAATCACCTTATCCTTCTGCATTAGTACACATCCTATCCTTGATGTGAAGCATCGTAGTATACCACAAAATCATCAATTCCGTCTGGGAGGGACAATATCGGTGCGTTGCACAACTTTTCTTTCAAGGTTTGGAATGCTTGTTCTTGTGCATGTCCCCAATCAAACTTCTTGTCTTTCTGAGTCAGCAATGTTAACGGTTAAGCGATCTTTAAAAAATTCGTGACGAAGCGACAATAGTACCCGACCAATCCTAAGAATTGTCGTATCTCTGAAAGCGTCTGGGGTGCATCCCACTTCTTCACCGCTTCGATCTTGCCGGGATCTACATGAATCCCATCCTTGTTAACCACATGACCCAAAAACTTCACTTCCCGCAACCAGAACTCACACTTTGAGAACTTGGTGAAAAGTTTCTCTTCCCGTAACAGTTCCAGTATTGCCCGAAGGTATTCTTCGTGATCCTCTTTCGATCAAGAGTAGATAAGTATATCGTCTATGAATACACTCACAAACTTATCCAAGTAAGGTTTACACAGCCGATTCATTAGGTCCATAAACACAATTGGTGCGTTAGTCAACCCGAACGGCATGACCAAGAACTCGTAGTTCCCATAACGAGTTCTAAATGTTGTTTTCGGTATGTCCTCCTCAAAAACCCTTAGTTGATGGTATCCAGAACGAAGGTCGATCTTGGAGAAATATGAAGCTCCTTGCAGCTGGTCAAAAAGATCGTCGATCCTGGGGAGAGGATACCGATTCTTCACGGTTAACTTGTTCAACTCGCAATAATCGATACACATTCTGAACGACCCATCTTCCTTTTTGACAAATAATACCGGTGCTACCCACGGTGAGTAACTCGGCCGAATAAAACCCTTCTCCAGTAGTTCCTGTAATTGGCTGGATAACTCTTACATTTCTGATGGTGCTAACTGATATGGCGGCTTTGCCACCGATGTAGCTCCAGGAACCAACTCTATACGAAATTCCACCTGTCATGGAGGAGGCAAACCAGACAAGTCATCAGGAAATACATTTGGGTAGTCCCGTACTACCGAAATATCTACCAATTTCCTCTATTCTTCCTTCTTTTCTACCACATGAGCCAGAAAAGCGTAACACTGTTTTCGTAAACTTCAGGGCGCTTTCATGCAGGAGATAAGCTTTAGGTTTCTTCCTGGTCGTTCTCCTTGAATTCTGAGCACCTCCCCATTTGGCATGGGGATTCGTACTACTTTGTCCTGACAGACAATCTCAACTCCGTGTTTCGACAACCAATCCATTCCCACAATCACGTCGAAACTTCTTAACTCAAAGGGCATCAAGTCTATATCGAAGGCATGGTCCTCCAATATCATCGAGCACTTTGTAATGATTTCATCGGCCTGTACAACCCTACCATTGGCAATTTCTACGGAGTAGCTAGTTTCTAGCCTACTAGGACTCAAATCAAATAATATGGATGCGAAGTGACTATTGAGTAAGTGCGTACCCGTGACAACATTTGGGTCCTGACGGGCATCATTGGCTCCAATGACAAATGCATGTCCCCGAGCTGCATTTCCTTGATTTTTCGGGCCTTGATTCCCAACTATGGCTATCACCGGTTGTTGGTTGTTCCCTTGTTGACCCGGCGCCCGATTCAGTCTGGGGCACATGTTTAAAAATATTAAAAAGATTATAAGTAGTAAACAGTGTCTTATTAAATATACAAAACAACTGTAATATTTATTACTTCTTTACTCACAACCATTTCATATAATATAAGGAATATACTTACAAAAATATAGGAAGCGTATATGAATGCTCTTAGCTTATTGCATAAGCAACTCTAATCTAATAAAAAATATCTTTTCTTATAGTTAGTTTTATATATAATTTGATTTTTCTTTAATAGTTTATAACGTCACACCCAATACCCGGACGCAACAGGAGTTGTATCAATCTCATAATAATACATAGTGGAAGTTTTATAAACATTTAAAATCAACAAAACTAGACTGAGTTAAAACTTAAACAATGCTTACATAATCCACAAAATCTTTGCGTTGAGCAATACAAAATAGAAGTACACACTGCCCCCACACAGTCTTGACTCAATCACTGTCTTCTACATGAAGACTTTATTCATTTATTACCGTTAAGTCTATTGCCTCTCGACACCACCTGTTCTTGCATCACGAGCTAAAAACTTCAACACAACGTTGTTTGTGAGTCAAAACCAGAGACTCTAAAAAATTAGAAACATAATCATATGTGCAGGATTGTTGAAGGGTGTAAGTTATAACACAACAACACAAAAAGGAGATTAACTAAACTTTAATCAAACAGTAAACTGGATTAACCAAGTTGAGATGCTAAGAACACAAGTAATGAAAGAGAGACAGAACACAAAGAACACAAGTGTATGGTTTTCAAGAATGCAATATATTGCCTTCTCTATGTTCTATTACAAGTGTTACAAAGCATATATGAAAGATACAAGAACATGAGATACTTATACTACATCCTACAGCCGGCTATACTTTGAAAGCCAGCTGGATACAATTGACTAGGCATAGACAAAATCAATTGTAGAGTCAAAAGGCAGATTGCCTTTTGACTTGTGACTATGACATGCCATAGCTCACATCCTTATCTATTACATAAAGGATAAAGTACATAAAGTAGAAAGTTACAGACTCAAGACCTCAATGTACAGTTACCAAAAGCATGGACCTTTTTACCAACTCATGTAAGTTGGTGACTTTACAGAGGTACAACGGAAAGGTGTCCAGCTTTATGGAACATTACATCAGATAAAACATGTTACTAAAAGTCTTCGGAAGAAATCTGTCTTCATGAACTTGAAGCTTCGGAAGACATTGTCTCTGAGGCTTCGGAAGACTTCATATTTGGCTTCGGAAGATATTGGTCTTGGCTTCGGAAGATTTCACATAGAGTATTTTCTGTTTCATGTGTGAAACTTCCTAAGCTTCTTCTTTAATGTACTTGTGCAGCATGCAAGATAGACTTAAGATGTTTAGGTTGCATCGGCCTCTTCATTAATCTCTACAAACTCCCCCGAGGCTGCTGCAACCAAAAAATTTAGAAGACTTCAGATATCAACAGTCCTTATTAGGATGATCACCAATCCTTTCTTTATAAGGTGATCAGGATTCTTCAGACTATCAAAGTGTCTTCTCATATCAAAGAGGTCATGCAGAGGCAACTGAAACATATCTTGCCATGTGTAGGTGTCTGTAATGCCTTGATCTCTAATGACATGCCATCTTCCTGGATTTGTGGTGTATGTCCAAGACAAGATGGGTCTTTCTGATGCTAGAGGAGCTATTTGAATTGGAGTTGATGTAGCATCCTCTGGCTGCACAATCTCAAGATGTTCTGACTCATCCTGGGATTTAGAAGAGGGTGCAGTCTTCTTCTTTTTTGGCTTTGGTTTAGAAGCCATCTTCTTCTTTCTCTTACCAGATTTTAATTGAGAAGACTGGCTTGCAGCACCAGATTGATCTTCATTGTCTTTCTCAGTTGGGACTTCCTCTCTCTCAGGCTCAGAAGGAGAGGGAGGTTGACCCTGCTGTGGATCAGAAGATGAAGCTTGCTGAGTTTTAGCAGGAGGTCCAGGTTGTGTTGTCTCTGGTTGTTCAACCTTAACCTCCACTTCAGGTGAGGCTTGACTTGAAGTGGAGTGTAAGTCAATGAGCTCTCCACTTTTGATCTTCTGCTTGATCACCCTAATATGCTCATCCATAGTGGATAGAGACATGGGGCCAAGTCTCCTTCCGGAGAATCCATATAGCTTCAAGAAGCTCATCATCCTCTCCCTATCAGCAAACTCCTTCATGCTCTTCTGGATGATGGCTTTTGATTTTGCAGCTTCTTCCCTTAGTTTCTTCTTAGTTGTCTTTCTGTCCTTGATTATCTCAAGTTCAAGCTGTTTTAAGTACTCAAACTCAACATGATCATAGGACAAGGGAAGAAGTGCATTTGCTTGATAGAAGCCTGTAGCACTCAGGTAGTTGATCATCTTGATCGTTTCTTCTTCTTTGTCTACCTGAGGTTCTTGTTGAACCACATCTTCTTGTGCAGGACTTTCCTGAACTAGGGAGAGGGTAGGCATATCCTTGTACAGTCTTTTTCTTCTTCTCTCTTCTTTGACTTGCACTAGGAGTTTTGCATCTTCTGCCTCCTTCTTCTCCCTTGACCTTTCCAGGTCAACCAGTTCATTCAACTCATCTAAGGGGAGAGAAATGACATTGTCTATGTCATAGTTCCTAGTCTGCAAATAGTTTATCCTGACTGCCCTTAACTCATCATTCTGAGTATCTGGTCTGGGGATAGCCCTGATAGCAGACTCCATGAGTCTTGAAGACTCAACAGAGGAACTTTCTCCCCTTAGCCTCCTTTTCCTCTCTCTCTCTCCTCCTCCTCAATCTCCTCAGTTGTCATTTTTCTTTTCCCTTTGTCACTCACAGACCTTTGTAACTCAGGGTGGAGAGAGCTTTGGCCTCCATTGCTTGTTGTAGCATCTGAGTATAGGCCAGAGAGAGGTTGAGAAGCACCTTCACCAGCAGGTGTCTCAGAAGGAGTGTGGATCTCTGCAGCAGTTGATGATGATGAGACAGGGCTCTCAGGTTCTGCCACTGGGCCTTCAGTCAAGGATTCCCCTATGAAGCTAATCTTAGGGTCCTCCTCAACATCCATTTGACCGATGGCATTGCCCGATTGCCTAAGTCTCCTTCTTAAGCTGAACTCTGTAGTGATCTGTCTTGGATTCTTTTAGCCAGTCTGTCAGCTTGTCTTAATTGGCTTGAGTTGACAAGTGGCATGTTGACTAGATCCAGACCTTCATAGTAGTCCAAGGTCTGAAAATTGAAGACTTCTTGTTGCCCTTGAACTCTTATGATGATAAGGCTTTCCTGATGTTGTCATACCTCCACCCAATGATGTGATTGGAAGATGGTGAATGTGACATAGCCCTTGGTATCCCATCCTCAAACAAACTCTGTATGAAAGAGTCTTGTAGTCCACATCAATGTGAACTTGAGGAGGTTGCTGAGAATGCACAATTACAAGTGAGGATGGTGAGTCCTCAATGTCCATTCTCTCTGAAGAACTCCCAGGTTCTGTGATTGTAATGACTTTCTACCCCTTTTTGGTAGCATCACCCACTTGCATAGGTAAGCTGTAGGATAGGTCAATCACATCCACAGGTTCTTGTGTTCCTGGTTTAGCTCTTTTTAAGGGTCTCCTAGCTAGTTTTTCCTTAAGATATGAAATCTCAAGTTGCTGATCATTGATCCTGTTATGTAAGGTAGTCACCTGAACTTCAAGGTGACTGGCCTTTGAGACTAAGTAAGTGCATGTTTTTCTACAGTTTTTGCACCAGTAGTCTCAGATTCCCCTCATCATCATCAGAAGATTCATTAGGAGATGAGATGATTGGACTAGAGTCCTCTCTCTCACCACCAGCTTGAGGTTCTTGGCTACTGGTTTTCCTCTGCTCACTGGTAATCTCAGTTGAGATATCAGTGGGCTGAGTTGCCATGGTTGAGGTCTTAATGATGTAATCACTTTTAGAAGTGAGAGCCTCTTCCATATGGACATCCTGAACAGGTTCAGGAGTGTCCACCTCAGTTGTAGGTGACTGATGTGGGATAGATGTAGAAGACTCAGGAATACTCATCTCTCTTTGAGTAGGGGAAAAGAAGAGAGACTCATTATACTCACTGAAACCTAGATCTTCATCAGTATAGAAGTCAAGGTTGGGAATTGGTTGGTAGAGATCTATAGGCTGGGGATGGTAATTGTCCCCTGAAGGTTGATCACTTGAGTGTTGAGACTCAGAGTGATGGCTTAAGGCAGTTGGGCTCATGAGCTCATCAGGCTGAGCATGAGGAACCTCAGCACTGATTCTTGAAGAGATGGGAGTGGTCTGCTCCTCAGAAGAAGTAGGAGCTCCAGTGTCCACTTCTTCCTGTATGGGTGAGTATATAGGGGTCTCCACAGACTGAATAGCCTGAGCAGGGGTTCATTTGGATTTTCTTTGGTAAGTGATGGTGATTTGAGGCTATGAGAGTGGTTGGGAGAAAGCAGGTGTGGGCTCAACACTAGCTTGTGTTGTTAGGTTGTCACCTTGAGCAATGAGCTCTAACATTTTTGGGACAAGGGCTGTTTCTACCCCAGAGAATCCAACAGTGGGCTTTCTTTGAATTTTAAAGAAGTCAGGCTTCATATGTCCCAATTTAATAGTGTTACATGTTTCCCTCAACTGTGAGCCCAGTTCACAGTTAAGAATCTACTGGACATATCTAGGAAACATGTAATACTCTAAGGAGTCTAAATTAGCAACTAAATTTGTATAAACAAATTGAGAATACCTGAATTTGACCCCCTGAACCATTCCATGGATTATGAAGGAGAGATCCTCAGGAATCTGGTCCCATCCACCATGCTTGTTTGATAACCTGTGGATGACCACATGGAGCAGGAGTCTCCATTGGGATGAGACCTTAAAGGTCTTTACAGAGAAATCTCCCTCATATCCTATCTACTCAAAGGAATGATTGACAGCTTCCTTTGGGAAAAACACCTCACCTTCTTCATCATCCAGCTGAAGATGTCCATTGATGATGGTCGGAGTGATGAAGATTGTTCTCCCCTGCACTGTGGCAGACAGTGCCTTCTCCCCGTCCATAATGACCTCTTGGCAGGTCTTCCGGAATTCAAGCAACTGATCCTCATAGAGTGGAGGATCAATGGTTAGGGAGGTGAAGTAGTTTGACAGAGTTAGAAAACGACAAACCTCTGAGAAATGAGGATCTTTCTCAGAGCTTAACAGAGCAACCTGATTGTGTTGTCTGTGTAGCTGCATGGTAAAGTTGGGATCATTTCTGTGAGCAAGGTTGGCCATTTTGAAGTAGCTTAAGGACGAAGAAAGAAGAGAGAAAGAAATTTCAGAGAGAAATTTGAGGTTTTAGGTTTGGAGGAAAAACAGATGATAGAAAGAGGGGGAAACCATTGGGTTTATATTTGAAAATGATTTCAGATAAAGTTTAATGAAAGAGTATAAACTTTAAAATCCGAATGTCGGTCCCACCTCTAAAAAAGTAGTTTACTTTTGCTCAAAAAGTAGTTTTCTTGGAAGTCAAAAAGCTTCCGAAGGTTAATTATCTTTGGAAGTTTTAATTAAAAAGCTTCCGAAGCTAAAATGACTTCGGAAGAATTTCCTGAGAGTTATGAGAATTTTGCTTCGGAAGAGAAATTAAAACTTGAGTGCTTTGTATATAAACCAACAAAGCTTCCAAGAGTTAATTTTGCTTCGGAAGTAAATGGTCCTTGAAAATAAGTAAGTGTCTGAGACAAGTATTTCAGCTTCGGAAGATAAATCTGAAAGCTCTTCCGAAGGTAAATTTCTTAGACAATTATTTATTTTGAAGGCATGATTTGCTTCCGAAGTTAAAAGCATAACTTCCAAAGTATCAGAAAATTTTAAAAGTCTAAGGAAAGTCTTCAAAAAGAAATTTTCATCCAAGGAAAACATGAGCTTATGAAAGTGATGAACTAGACAACTTAGGACACATATAATTTTTAAGAAATAATAAGAATTAGTTTTAAGAAAAGCTTATTCAAAGTTTATCATCCCAATAGCTAATATTAGATATTTAAATCTCTGTTCATCAAAAGCCTTTGTGAACATATCAGCATATTGTTCATCTGTGTGAACTTTGACTAGTTTAATTAATCCCTTTTCATAGTTATCTCTTATTAAATGATACCTGATATTGATGTGCTTTGTCCTTGAGTGCTGCATAGGGTTCTCTATGATTGAGATAGCACTATTGTAGTCTATGTGAATGGGAGTCTCCTTGAAGTTTAACCCATAGTCCAGCATTTGATTTTGAATCCAAAGTACTTGAGCATAGCAGCTTGCAGCAGCAATGTATTCAGCTTCAACAGTTGATGCAGAGACACAGGATTGTTTCTTGCATTGCCATGAGAAAACCCTTCCACCAAGAAATTGACATCCTCCAGATGTAGACTTTGCAGTCATATTGCAACCACCATAATCACTATCTGTATAGGCATACAGATTGAAGTCAGGATTCTTGGGATACCATAAACCAAGTGTTGATGCACCTTTGAGGTATCTTAGAATTCTCTTGACAGTGATAAGGTGAGACATCTTAGGGTTGGCTTGATATCTTGCACAGATGCATGTACAAACATGATATAAGGCCTACTAATGTAAGATACATAAGAGACCCAATCATAGCCTTGTATAAGTGCTCATCTACACACTCCCCCTCAAGATCAAGACCAAAGGAGTGGTTCCTAGCTATAGGTGTCTTAGCAATCTTATAGTCAGTCATGTTGAACCTCTTGAGTATGTCCTAAACATACTTTGACTGACTTATAAAGATGCCATCTTCAACTTGCTTCACTTGAATTCCCAGAAAGAAATTGAGTTCCCCCATGGCACTCATTTCAAATCTGTCTTTCATCAGCTTCGCAAAGTCTTTGCAGAGCTTTGGGTTAGTTGAACCAAAGATGATGTCATCCGCATACACTTGAACTAGCAATATGTCTTTTCCTTGTCCTTTGGTGAAGAGAGTTCCATCTATAGTACCTCTCCTGTATCCATGTTTACAAAGATACTCAGATAGTGTCTCATACCATTTCCTGGATGCCTGTTGTAACCATAGAGAGCTTTATCAAGCTTGCAAACATAATCAGGATGATCAGGATCTACAAAACCAGGTGGCTGTTTGACATAAACCTCTTCATCTATCACTCCATATAAAAAGGCGCACTTCACATCAAGTTGAAAGACCTTGAAGTTCTTGGATGCAGCAAATGCCAGGAATATCCTAACAGCTTCTAATCTTGCCACTGGATCAAAGACATCAGTGTAGTCAATCCCTTCTTCTTGTATGTATCCTTGAAAAACCAGTCTAGCTTTGTTCTTGATGATGATGCCTCTATCATCCTTCTTGTTCCTAAACACCCATTTGGTTCCAATGGTAGTCTTCCCAGAAGGAAGAGGAAAAAGGTTCCGAACTTTCTGCCTTTTGAATTGAAGCAGCTCTTGTTGCATAGCTTTAACCCAACTTCCATCCTTTAGAGCTTCATCAACTTTCTTTGGCTCTATCTGGGATAGAAAACAAGAGTGAAGACAAACATTTGCTTCATGGGTTTGTCTTCTTGTCTTACCCCTAAGACAACATCTTCAATGATGTTTGTGGTAGGTGAGACTTGTGGATCCTAAGCTGAGGGATCACAACAAGTTGTTGAGAAAGATCTAAATTAGAGAAATTTAGATCTATCATGGATGTTTCTCCCACCACATCAACACACTTTTCAAGTGAAACTTGATCCAAGCAGTGTGTGACATCATTAATGTTCTCATCTATGGTGTGGTTAGTGGCATTAAGAAATTCTTGGTCACTGTCACCACCACCATTGTTGTCTTCCACAATTGAGGTGTTCTTATCTGGTTGTAGAGCCTCTGAGCTGGAATTTGAAGGCATACCAGATGTATCAGCTGAGTTTGTCATTGTTGTGCTGATAGAAACCTCATTTGCAGAAGTGGTTCCAACTGGAGCTGAAGATGTATGACTTGAAGATCTTCCTAGCTCAAATCTTGGATTAGGATCACCCATATTTAAATTTTCTGCAGATCTTGAAACATTCTCATAAGATTTGTTAAAACAGTTGGTAACCAAATCAAGATCAAATAACCAATCTGGACCAGAACCAGCAACACAAGGTGTGTGTTCATTGAAAGTCACATTGGCTGACTCATCAACAATTCTAGTTCTGAGATTGTACACTCTATAAGCCTTAGCTTGGGAAGAGTATCCAATAAAGTGTCCATCTGATTTCTCAGCAAACTTGGCAATTTGATCTTTGGTATTCAAGATGGTGCAAGGACATCCAAATGACCTGAGAAAACCAATGAAAGGTTTCCTCTTGTGCCAAATTTCATAAGGAGTCTTGCCATGAGTCTTACCTACTAAAACTTTGTTCTGCACATAGCAGGCAGTGTTGACTGCCTCTGCCCAGAAGGTGATGGGCAGTTTAGAGTCAGACAGCATGGTTCTTGTAGCATCATCAGTGTCCTGTTTCTCCTCTCAGCAACACCATTTTGCTGAGAAGTCCTGGGAGCACTTAATTGTCTTGTAATACCCTTCTCATCACAAAATGTACCAAGGATTTGGTTCTTAAATTCAGTTCCTTGATCACATCTTATGACTTTGACCTTGTGATCAGATTGATTCTCAATCTTTAAGATGAAATACTTCAGAATCTCAGGAGTCTTATCCTTAGTTCTAAGGAAGAAGACCCAAGTGAATCTTGTAAAGTCATTTGTGATCACCAGACAGTATAAGGTCCTTCCTAAACTCATTACACTGGTGGGGCCAAAGAGATCCATATGTAACAAGTGTAGGGGTGTAGTGATGGAGTTTTTTTCCTTAGGCTTGTGAGATACCTTATGTTGCTTCCCTTTCAGACATGCAACACAATGGTCATCACTTGTAAACTCTTTCTTTGGCATTCTAGTTACCAAATCATGCTTAATTAATTATTCATGTTCTTAAAGTTTACATGGCACATTCTTTTATGCCATAGGAAAGACTTATCATTATTGGCTTTAGACAGAAAGCATGAAACTTCTCCAGAGGGAGAGGTTTCTTGCAAATTCATCTTGTACATGTTTCCTTTTCTGGGGGCTCTAAGCAGAATGCTCATAAGGAATGACCACACCAGGCTTAAGAACAATGCACTCATGCTCAGTAAAGAGCATGTTATGACTCTAATCACAAAATTGAGATACACTCAGAAGATTGTATCCAAGCTCCTTAACAAAGTTTACCTTTTCTATGCTGAGCTTATCATTTATGACCTTGCCCCTTCCAGAAATGTAACCACCTTCATCTCCTCCAAAAGCAACTGGTCCTCCATCAATCCTTTCAAAGTTCTGGAGTAGTGACCTATTGCCTGTCATGTGCCTGGAACAGCCACTGTCTATGATCTAGACATTTTTTTCTGTCTTCAGCTGTCCCTTCACAAAGAGAAAGATTAGTTACATTTGGAAACCCAAGCCTTGCTTGTCTTAGCTCACTTGCAGAAGGTAATTCAACAGTAATAGATCCTATGGTTGTTCTAAGAGGATCTTGAGCTATTGTTGATAGAGAATTCTCAGTCACTTGCTCTTTCTTAGACATCCACACCACCTTTGGAGTCTTGGACTTGACCTTCAAAACTTCGGAAGCTTTTGGAACTTCGGAAGTTTTGATGACCGAACCTTTGGAAGATCCTGCAGACACTGCAGCAGACTTCAGTGCTTTAGAAGAACTCCTTTCTTCCGTGACCAATTTCTCTTCCAAGGGTAATTTTCCACTTCCCTTCTTCTTAGACATGGAGCTTCTGAAGGAAACAGGTTTTCCTTCCGAAGCTTGAATCTTCTTAGAACTCTTTGAAGCCTTTGTTTTGGTCATATGGACAATACCTTTAGGATTAAAGGGACAATCCTTGGCAATGTGAGTGGTACTTTCACACATGACACAATTCATCTCTTTTTCACAAGAGCCTTTTCCTTGAAATATGACTGTCTTTGGTCACATCTCTTCTCCACCTTCATCTTTGCAGATAATGAGACAGTCCTCTTAGGCTAAGGACTGTGCTTGGATTTTCATGGTCCAGGCTGTGCAGCAGTGGTACACAGCAGATCAGTCTTCTTCTTGCTGCTGAGATGAGTTGAACAAGAACCAGAACTCTTAGCAGAAGAGTTTTGGTTGATGTCTTCAGTCCCTACCACTTTAAACACTGCAGAGATAAAAACTTGTTTCTTTTTGACAAATAATACCGGTGCTCCCCATGGTGAGTGACTCGTCCGAATAAAACCCTTCTCCAGTAGTTCCTGTAATTGGCTGGATAACTCTTGCATTTCTGATGGTGCTAACCGATATGACGACTTTGCCACCGGTGTAGCTCCAGGAACCAACTCTATACGAAATTCCACCTGTCATGGAGGAGGCAAACCAGACAAGTCATCAGGAAATACATCTGGGTAGTCCCGTACTACCGGAATATCTACCAATTTCCTCTCTTCTTCCTTCTTTTCTACCACATGAGCCAGAAAAGCGTAACACTGTTTTCGTAAACTTTGGCGTGCTTTCATGCAGGAGATAAGCTTTAGGTTTCTTCCTGGTCGTTCTCCTTGAATTCTGAGCACCTCCCCGTTTGGCATGGGGATTCATACTACTTTGTCCCAACAGATAATCTCAGCTCCGTGTTTCGACAACTAATCCATAAACTTCCTAACTCAAAGGGTATCAAGTCTATATCGAAGGCATGGTCCTCCAATATCATCGAGCATTTTCTAATGATTTCATCGGCCTGTACAACCCTACCATTGGCCATTTCTACGGAGTAGCTAGCTTCTAGCCTACTAGGACTCAAATCAATAATATGGATGCGAAGTGACTATTGAGTAAGTGCGTACCCGTGACAACATTTGGGTCCTGACGGGCATCATTGGCTCCAATGACAAATGCATGTCCCCGAGCTGCATTTCCTTGATTTTTCGGGCCTTGATTCCCAACTATGGCTATCACCGGTTGTTGGTTGTTCCCTTGTTGACCCGGCGCCCGATTCAGTCTGGGGCACATGTTTAAAAATATTAAAAAGATTATAAGTAGTAAACAGTGTCTTATTAAATATACAAAACAACTGTAATATTTATTACTTCTTTACTCACAACCATTTCATATAATATAAGGAATATACTTACAAAAATATAGGAGCGTATATGAATGCTCTTAGCTTATTGCATAAGCAACTCTCATCTAATAAAAAATATCTTTTCTTATAGTTAGTTTTATATATAATTTGATTTTTCTTTAATAGTTTATAACATCACACCCAATACCCGGATGCAACAGGAGTTGTATCAATCTCATAATAATACACAGTGGAAGTTTTATAAACATTTAAAATCAACAAAACTAGACTGAATTAAAACTTAAACAATGCTTACATAATCCACAAAATCTTTGCGTTGAACAATAAAAAATAGAACTACACACTGCCCCCACACAGTCTTGACTCAATCGCTGTCTTCTACATGAAGACTTTATTCATTTATTACCGTTAAGTCTATTGCTTCTCGACACCACCCGTTCTTGCATCACGAGCTAAAAAATTCAACACAATGTTGTTTGTGAGTCAAAACCAGAGACTTTAAACAATTAGAAACATAACCATATGTGCAGGATCGTTAAAGGGTGTAAGTTACAACACAACAACACAAAGAGGATATTAACTAAACTTTAATCAAACAGTAAACTGGATTAACCAAGTTGAGATGCTAAAAACACAAGTAATGCAAGAGAGACAGAACACAATGAACACAAGTGTATGGTTTTCGATAATGCAGTATATTGCCTTCTCTATGTTCTATTACAAGTATTACAAAGCATATATGAAAGATACAATAATATGAGATACTTATACTACATCCTACAGTCGGCTATACTTTGAAAGCCAACTGGATACAATTGACTAGACACAGAAAAAATCAATTGTAGAGTTAAAAGGCAGATTGCCTTTTGACTTGTGACTATGACATGCCATAGCTCAATCCTTATCTATTACAAAAAAGATAAAGTACATAAAGTAGAAAGTTACAGACTCAAGACCTCAATGTACAGTTACCAAAGGCATGGACCTTTTCACCAACTCATGTAAGTTGGTGACTTTACAGAGGTGCAGCGGAAAGGTGTCCAACTTTATGGAACATTACATCAGATAAAACATGTTACTAAAAGTCTTCGGAAAAAATCTGTCTTCATGAACTTGAAGCTTCGGAAGACTTTGTGTCTAAGGTTTCGGAAGACTTCGTGTTAGGCTTCGGAAGATATTGGTCTTGGCTTCGGAAGATTTCACACTTAGAGTATTTTCTCTTTTATGTGTGAAACTTCCTAAGATTCTTCTTTAATGTACTTGTGCAGCATGCAGGATAGACTTAAGATGTTTAGGTTGCATCAGCCTATTCATTAATCTCTACAATATGGGTTCAAGCAAATTGTTTGTCAAATCAAGTCTCACATACACCCTAATAGTTAGGGAAGTGCACGTCAACATATATGTCATTTCTAGTTTTTACAAACATGTTGGTGGGTAGGTTAAAATTCACATATCATTAGAATTTCAACCCTTTCTGACTCAATAGAATTGAAGTGCCAACATTAAGGTGTTGTTTGTTTTTTTTGCAGGAAAATGTCTGCAGTCTGCGGATCACATCTACAGACATATGCAACAAAAGAGGTGGACCAAATGTCTACAGTTTACAAGAAAAAGACTATTTGTTTTTAAAATCTACAGAGTGTTAAAACATTTTCACAACCAATGGACTCTTAGGGGAGGGGGGCCGGTGGGCGCAGGTGGGGGGGAGGCGTGCGCAGGTAGGGGAGGCAGCTGGCAGGCGTAGGTGGGGGAGGGGGGAGGCGGCCGGCGGGCGTAGGTGAGGGGAGGGGGGAGGCGGCCGGCGGGCATAGGTGAGGGGAGGGGGGAGGCGGCCGACGGGCGCAGGTGGAGGGAGTGGGGAGGCAGGTGGCGAGCGCAGGTGGCAGGCGGGCGCAAGTGGTAAGTTCACATCTTCTCCACGCAGACGTCAGGAAGACGTTTTTTAGTGAAACGTCTTCCATAAATCAAACGGTCTGCGTACTCAAAACCTATTCTCGCGTCTGCGTGCCATAGAGACAAAGTAATATAAAGACGACTTGACTTCTACAAGCATTCCACATAGTCTACGGTCACTGCATTTGCTCCTCTGTTCTCTCTCACACACACCAATACAACAAGAACACCGTAAGCAAACGGTTTATGATTCAATTTAACCCAAACCCACAAAAATTCCACACATATTAACCAACATCTGCAATGATTTCACACCAATTTGCCCAAAAAGAAGCAATTTGCGCTTGAATCATCGTCAAAATGCCGGTGAAAACTGGCGGTGTGCTGTTGATCATCTTGCTGGGCCGAAGGGGGAGCGGGGGCCGAAGGGAGAAGGGACCGAAGTGGGTGGGGAGTGGCAGTGGAACTAGACGGTGGTGAGGTGGCGATGGTGGCGGTGGAACTACACAGTGGCGACGGTGGCGACCGGTTGTGAAGTAATGGGGAGTGGGGGCGGTAGGTATAGTGGAGAAGAGGAGGTTAGGGTTCAAATGAAAGACTTCAGAAGAGGTTGTGAAGACTTTGTTTCACATCTTCTCCGTGCAGACGTCAGGAGAAAACAAACACTCTGCGAAGTAAAAACCTCTTCCCGCGTCTGCGTGCGCGCAGATGAAAAGATGGGGAAGAGGTTTTTTCAAAAAGTAAACACCCCCTAAGTTAGAAAAGTACAACATGCTTTTGATTTATAATAATATTTGTTTTCACTCACGTTTATTTTTCATGATAAAAAACGTAACATAAATTTAGATTCTTTTCTTCTAACTTTATAAATGTTAAACACGTGAGAAAAGTGAAAAAAGATAAAAAGAGAAAAAGAGAAAAGGAGAATGCATCTGAAGACCATAAAGAATCCCACATTATCACATGCATGCAAGACGTAGACAAATGCAAAGAAAGGTGCTGCTTTGCTTTTCTATATATTAATGTGATCTTTTTAAATGTGTTAATTCTTAATTCATATAATCAGCCATAACAAAAATTAACTAAAAGAGCTTACTAGTAATAATCGTACTTTATCAATAATCCATGCATATATGTAACAAAATATTCAAGTTCTCTCAAAAGTGGTTGTTTCTTTAGACAGTCCACAACGAAACCATCCGCATACGCAACCATCCGTAGGCCGCTCATTGATTGTACAGATGTTACTTTCATCCACCCCACATGCAGCGTTGTAGGAGTAACCATTTCTTAGGGGGTGTTTGTTTTTTGAAAAAACATCTTCCCCACTTCTTCATCTGCGCGCACGTAGACGCGGGAAGAGATTTTTACTTCGCAGAGTGTTTGTTTCTTAAAAAACGTCTTCCTGACGTCTGCACGGAGAATATGTGGTGTTACCACTTCTTAGGTTTTCTCAACCTCTTCTCCTCTTTACCCCCAACCTTTTTACACTTCCCTTCTCATTTGTGTTCAATCCTTCAACCCACAACTCATCTCCTCTCCTCATTGCAGCCCGTCTCCGGCCGCCCCATCTCCTTCCACCGGCTGGACCACCGTCGCCCCCCATCGACCACTGTAGCCCCCATCCACCACCCACTTGCGACCGCCCACCTGTGACCGCCTCCTTTCAATCACTGTCGCCCCCATTGACCACCGTAGCCCCCTATCGACCACCCACCTGCGACCGCCCACCTGCGCCCACCTCCCTGCAATCACCGTCGCCCCCCATCGACCACACACTTGCGACCGCCCACTTGTGACTACCTCCCTGCAACCACCATCGCCCCCTTCGACCACCCACCTTCGCCCGCCTCCTTGCAACCACCGTTGCCCCCGTCAACCACCGTAGCCCCCCATCAACCACCCACTTGCGACCGCCCACCTGCGCCCGCCTCCCTGCAACCACCCCCATCGACCAACTACAAATGAACAAATCAGTCTGATTATGAAGTCAAGAAGGGAACTTTGGACCTACATTCCAAGATGTCAAGCTCAATCTTCTAAGTTGGAATGGTGGTTCCCAGTTATTAAACGATGTTGAGGGTTTTCAGCTTTGGATTTAAAATGATATTGTTAGCAAATTGTTCCTGATTTTGAGGGTTTTCCGCTTTGGATGTAAGAAACATGGATATCAAGGATGACAGTCTTCCTAAGAACCAAATTCTTTAGATTCTCAAGTTGTGTTGTAAATTACCTGTCTGCAATTGAGATGATGAATAAGGATACATGGTTGTTTTTGTGATATTATCTTTAAAATAAGGATAGTGGTGGAACGTATCGGAATTGAAACTAGGCGGTTTATAATGTATTTGTATGGCTTTTATTTATATATTAATGTTTAAATGTTTTTTTAAGTTTAAAAAAATAGGTTTCCTTTAATTGTAAAATATTTAAGCATTCTACAGTTTTTAAAAAAACAAACAGTCTTTTTTTTGCAGATTGCAGACGTTTGGTCCACATCTTCTGCAGTTTGATCCACCTCTTCTGCTGCAGATGTCTGCAGATGTGGTCCGCAGACTGCAAACGTTTTTCTGCAAAAAAAACAAACAGCACCTTAGTTTCACATGTCAGCATGGGTATTTTGGTTGAAAGAATGATTATGATAGTGTTTTAAGTAAAAAATAATTATATAAGAAGGTTTAAATAACTCATGTGAAATGATGACTAAGCCTATGAAATAAGTTATAGCATCATAGACATTCTTATCAATACAGACTCCTAAAATCATTTTAAATTTATTAAAGCTACTATTTAATAAATTTATTAAACCATTTTAAGAATAAGTTTTAATATAATATTTCGAACATCCGATACAAACTAGTATTTTATAAGTTATAATTTTGTTTGCCTTGAATCACCTGAAACGACAATATAAGGGTAATTAACGTGGGACAAAGGGTTCTTAGTTATAGACTAATTGTTTATAGTTGATAAAGACAGTCAAAAAGGTTGTGCACAGTTGTTAGTTTATATATGCGTCACGTGATTATTATTCTAAATCTTTTGAATTATAGAAATAATAAGATATAAAAAGAAATAAGCCTAATTACCACCGTCCAACCCGTCTTACATTTGGAATGTACACATGTTCTCCCACTCTTCGACCGAGTGAGCTGAGGTTGGGACCATGAGGTGAGTTATAAACTATCCGACTTGTTGTTTGACCAAAGAACAAAATAACACATCACATTTGTTGAAAACCATTCAAAAGGAATAAAATAAGCTATATTGTTGAAAATGAATGATTACCTTCAAATTTATTATGACAAATATATTATTATGATTGCAACCATTGCGATGTATGAGTCTTGTTTTATATCAGTTGTATGAGCATCTAATATGGAGTTTATACATTAAATGGATTTCTTCACCCATTAAAGTAGTCTTTTGCGGTGAGTTTTTTTGTTTGGTTCGTAACAATGGTATCAGAACCAGGTTTGAAGTGGTGACCTAGAGAGAGCTACTCATGACTAATAAGGACGTTGGCTCTTATGAAAGTACAGATGTTACGGTCCATACACATACATATGTGTCTATATATTGTGTTTATTTATAAAATAGGTTTTAGGCAACCCATAACAATCCTGTTTTCAGATCAAAAAGCATAACAAAATATTCATAACTTTTAGCATTGTATGAATAATAAACACCGAGTATATTCACGATCCATATCATAATATATTAAGAAAACAATAACAACTTTATGTAAATTAATATATAATGTTAAAACGCATTAAAAACAATATCATCACAATGTTATTATGATATCACACCGCTTTCACATAGTTCAAAAACTGTGTTAATATAATATGGGGAACATCTTTTTTCCATAGTGTTACTTATAAACATTGGTTTTTTTTCTGCAAAAAAGTATAGCAATAACGTTTTAAAGAGAAAAAATTACTTAATTTTAAGGTATAACTTTTATAAAAAAAATAAAGTATATAAATATTATAGGGGTTTTAAAAATGAGTGGAACTAGTATTTACTTTAGAAGTCAACAAAATATAGTTAATTTCTTATTTTACCCTTTGTAACCATAAATATTATATTTTAACTAGTTTTAGTAAACATGTGTCTTACACAATTTGAATAAATCAAATAAAATTTTATAAATTGTAAAACGATATTTTAAGATATGATATAATTGAAATTACGTATTAGTAAAGACTATAAGTAATTAAACAATGATATACACTTTTAATTTTTTTTAAACTATTTTTGTTTTTTTCCAAAACAAAAAAATTAAACATTTCGTACCTAATTAAACCGTTTAAAAATATAAAATTTAAAAATTTTATTATTATAACTCCCAATTTAAATTATTTTCGGTTTATAATAAATTTAATCTTTTAAAAACACTAATTTTAGTAATCAAAACAATTATTTAGTAAGAGAGATAAACGAAAAATTTTTAGTACAAATAAATATGATGTTGACACATATCCTTTTTAGTTACTCTTTTGTTAGAGTGAAAATACTAGTTACAAAATTGCTCAATGTAAATTTCAATCATTAAATTAGTTTATAAAAGGTTAAAATTAGTTACTACCATTTTTACAAAAGTATATATGCACACCCAGACAATTATTCAAATATTGATTATTATCAAACATTTGTGTGCCAACCTTGGTTAAAGAAGCATTTTTTTATTACTATGTTGGAAAGTTACAAAGTTTAAGGGAACTTCCATTGTGAGATGATGTGATGATGTGATTAGTTTTATTCTTCGTAACGTCTCCTATAAAATCCGTTAATTTTCAAATCATAATTCGAACCCGAATTCATTTTGAATTTCTCATATGATATAAATTTCTTTATTAAACTTATTTATTCTAATGTATCATATGGATTATAAATGTAACCAACAATTAAAAATGTTTTTTTTAATTTTCATTTATTAAACCATTTAAACAAGTTATAATAGTTTATAATTTATAAAGTAAAGTGCTATAAATTTATAAATAATTATCATTTATGAATTATAACATGGAAAGAATAATATATATCAAAGTTTTTTTATAAAACTTATAAATTTATATATGTATATAAGTGTAATGAGAATTAGATTTAATTTTAAGTAATTAATAAATTATTTCTTTTTATTTATAAACTCTTTAAAGTTTTAAAAGACAAATTTAATTATAAATTGGTTTAATAAGTTTGGGGCCAATTTTGTAATTTTTAAAACTTAATTCAAAAGGTTTCAAGTATAAATAACAACTTTTAAAACCACAGGGACCGAAATTGTAAATTATATAAAAAACAACCCAAACCGGCCCCCACCCCCGTTTTTCTGGCTGCGATCTCCGGCCAAACTCCGGCCACCTCAAAAATCATCGAATTCAATCGTTTCTTGACCCAAAAGCGTTTGCAATTCCTCCTGGGACATGTTTCGAACTGAATGCACTTATTTATCACATTTAAACATCGGTTCAAAGTTTAATCGAAGGATAACCGACGACTTTAACCTTAGAGTCGTTCAATCATTAAATCGCACTAATAAACTAATTAACTCAACAAAAACGATCATTTGTTAACCATCAATCGATTACAAACCTCAATTTCACCTTAAACAAACCCGAATACCAAATTCAATCAAAATCATTCACTGCGACCTGCGATTAGTCGAACACCAACATCTGGACTTGAAACTCTAAAATTGATAGAGGGCTTTCAAGCATAGAGTCCCGTAGAAGCATCCTGTGAAATTAATTTGATTATTATCGTCGTTTGCAATCGAATCCCTTCACGACATAACCACGATTTGTTCTACAATCTAAGGTCAACCATTTCAACTTGAACACGTAAGTATCATATATCAATACATTCGTTCTTACATGGGAAACAATAGCCCCAAGCCTAATTCGATTGATAACAATGATTTGGGGTTCAATTTTGGGTCCGATTGATCTAGGGTTTATATGAAATTAGGGATTTGTTTAAGTTTTGTATTTAAGATTAAAAACATATACACATCACGGCTGAAGCCTTTGGTTTACTGGTTAAGACACTGCACCTTTTACATGAGGTCCTGGGTTCGAACCCGGGCACCCTCATGTATTTTTTAAGGCTTTTTAGCCCTTAAATTGATTATAGAAAATTTCTAATAAATAAAAAATTGTTTTGTAAACTTTAAATATTTTTAAAAACACAAAATAATTTTCTGTAATTTGTCTAAATTTAAATAATTAAAAATCTTTTTAATAAAACATTTTAAAGATTATTCTTGGGTTATTTATATTAAAATGGATTTTAATAATTAATAAATTATTATTGGTCCAAACGTTTCCTTTAAATATTCATCGTTTAAATCATGTTATTTTAAATGAAGATTATTTGAAACATTATAAATCAATTTGTTAAATGAATAATTATTTAAATAGTTATTTAAATATTTATTTAAATAATTAGTTATTCACCTTTTCATTTAACCATATTATATATAATTAGTTAATAAATTATTTTTTAACTTTTATTTAAACTCTTGAAACTAATAAATAATATAATTTTCTGTTATTCTTTATTCTTATTTTATGGTTTTGGATATTATAAAAATCATTCAAAGGTTTAAAAACCTTATAAAATGATTTAAATAATTTTAAGTTATCTTACAAGTTATTTAAAATAAGTATTCAAGAACCTTTACCAAAATTTAAATAATTAATTATTATTTATTTCTTTCTGCACATCATATTTAATCTTTATTAAATCAATAAATTAAACTATTGAATCATTCATTATAATTTTTATTGGTTCATACCATCTTCATTGAATCAAAACATAATTGATTGCATTACTATATTTTATTTTATTTAAATATTAAAACCCTCAAATTCCAAATGAAACCCAATATCATGTTTACTCTTGAACTATATCTTTATTTTAATCCTGGGACACTAAATCTTAGGTTGTATCATGAAGAAAATGTTAGGATACTTTTATCTTCGTATTGTTATCTTAAGTGCACTTTAGCACGTGAGTTTTCCATGTGAGTTCTCCATGTCCCCTTTTTACTTTATTTCACACTTTTGGGGTGAAACATGTTAACCTTATAAACTTACACTTGTAAACATCTTGATACTTGTAAATGCACATGCAATTCATCTTTACCTTTTTGTCATGGTTATTTGTGTTATTGTAAGTCTTATATGAGATACATACTTTGTTTACAATCATTAACTATTGCTTTCCTGACGACATCTTAGATCTTGGGCTTAACAAGCCTATGTGATGCTAAAGCCGATGTATTGCCGGCTCCTGATGACCTATGCTTGTTCATCATGGGAACCAAATACACTTAGCCAATCATATATACTTGTAATCAAGTCGAGGTTTGGTTGTAACTGTATGGGTTCAATAAACTTGCTAACTCATAACCATTGACATGAATTGCTACTTGTAAACCTTATATATATATATATAATATATATATATATATATATATATATATGTGTGTGTGTGTGTGTGTGTGTGTGTGTGTGTGTGTGTTTAACCCATGGGAACTCACTAACTTTCAAAGTTGACCATTTATTTTTAACGTATTTCAGGTTTACTACTTGAAGATCTCTTTGTGCTCATATAGGACTTGGACTTAGATTAATTGAAAATCTTATGTTATTGGTTGTATCTTATTACAACTTATTTAGTTCCATGTACTATGAACAATCGTTTCACATTCGTCCGCCTCGATGATTCCGCCATCGGTCGGGGTGTGACATTTACCACGGTCAGAGATGTTAATGTCTATTTTGATATATAAAAGAACCCTAATTAACATGTGAGTTGCAATGTAGGCACAATTACGGTGAGGTATTTTTTGTTTTCTACTAGTGGGATTGATAAATATATGACAAAGGGTTGGATTGTTAACACTTTGATATTTCAGATATTAATAAAATAAATTATTGTCTGGATGTTCTGATTAAAATGTATCTATGAAACATCTAAATGGTATTTTTGTAGGAGTTAAACAAATAAAGGACTTAAAATTAGGTGATCATATACCTATATATTACAAAAGAAAACAAGTTGCGATAAATGCTTGCTATGTTTTATCCCCAACTCAAAATCACCATCATTGTGTTTTACATCGACTAAACAGTTTGCGACAATAAACCATCCGATTTGATGTTTCAGAGCCCCTGAAATACGTTCTTGATTCCGGTTTGCTTCACATTATTGATTCACAATATGCGATTTGTATGGTTATTCATATTGTGAGTACTAGTATGCTTCTTTCATAGGGTTTTTGCGTCATGTATATCAACAAATATTGTTACAAAATGTTATCCTTTTTTATTTGACATATTGATGTTTCTATTGATGTTGATTGTGCAATAGTTGATAGTCTGAGTTTTAATACATCCCAAAACTAGGGATTTTGAGTTGAGTATTCGCTTATTTGATTAATCCTTTCTTATTCGAAAACATTTTTTTATTGATGTTGATTGTGAGATTGTTGGTCTTCAAAGATTTAAGACGTCTTAAAATTAGGGTTTGTGAGTTAAACGTTTATTTCATTCCATGAATACAATATGTGACTGGATTTAAGGTCATACCAGGAAGATGTATATGGATTTTGAAGTCGTTTGATTATGTATTGTTTAACAAGTACTTATGAAAGATTTATATGGATTTAGAAGTGGTTTCATTATGTATTGTTAACTACTCTCTAAGGAGGAAACTCATAACTAGGTCAAAAGGTTTTGCGTTTTAAAAAGAAATGGTTAGAAATTTGGAGCTCGAGTTTGGATTGTTTAAGTTGCGATAAAATTTGCTCTAATCTAACTAGTGAAGTGAAATATTTATTGTGTAAATTATTGTTGAGGGTTTTATGTGAAAAAATAAACAGTATGTTGTTTTTTATGCGAAAAACTTGTTAAGAGACTTTTACAAGACAACACAAAAATTATTTTGATTTTTTATGTGTACAAATTTTATATTGATTTTTGTGAAAAAGAACAAAAGTATATTGGTTTTTTATAACATTTTTTTTGTTTTAACTATGAATACATATAAACTTTAGTTGTAACTCAACATTTTTAAATTTGTTTTGTGAAACATAGGAGAAGAATAGGGATGAGCATTTGGTACCTAGAATCTGTACTGATACCCGTACCGTACCGATACCAGTACCCAGCTAGTACCGAAAATTTGTATAAGGTACAGGTATCGGTACTTGATTTCCTTACATTTCGGGATCAGTATTGGCCGGTACCGGTACCGGTACTTTACCCAAAACTCCGTATGGTACCCGATAGTTCCTGAATACGAATTACCTATTTTGAGAAATGATTGACAATATAGTGATCAAATCGAAGATTAAGTTTCTTTGATATTTTAAAACTTTTAGTATTGATATAGATCTTATTGGTGTTTATTATTTTAAAATGAAACTCATCACCATGAAAGCAAAAACAATTTACTATTTATTTGAGTCAGTTTGCTTTATAACTGATGGGTGATATTTAGAATGCATGGTCAAGTTTATGTGCTATTTTTGTTAAACATGTGGATGTTTTGTTTGATATTTTATTTTTGTTTAGTTATTATAAACTTTTAGATGTATCGGGTATCAACATGTATAGGGTAACGAGTACAAAAACAAGTACCGAATAGTATAATCAAATATGAACCATACAACAAGACAAAAAAATAATGTTGTGGAGATAACAGGTACCAAAGAGGTATTGGGTACCGAATACCGGTACCGTACCGGTACCTGTACCCATATACCAAAATCGGTACCGGTAGCGGTACTCATTTTTTATAATATTCGGGAATGGGTACTTTCGGTATCGGTACCGTACCAGTTCGGTACAGGTACGGTACCGAGCTCATCCCTAGAAAAGAATACGAAGAATCAAATCTCTTCAGTTTAGAATTTTGATTCTTGTTTCATTTATCATCATCGTCACCATTATCAAACTCAAAGAATCATCTTTTGTTAAGTTCCTCAAAGTCCATTTATTGCAATAGTTGAGTTTATTTACGGATGGTTGCATTTAGATAAAATCCCATCGATAAATAATCTTATTTTTGTTTAACAACGAGCCTTTTTCGATACTAATGTTGCTTGGGGTTTCTCATTTAGCTACACATATTAGGAGGCAATTTGAAACTTCATATAGTCCCTAAATCAATTGTTTTCTATTTGTTTGTTTGATCATTTATGTGTTTTTGACAAAGATTATTCTCTTCTCTGTTGTTAGAAACTTTGAAGGTAATGAGCTAATTAAAGATAGAATTCAGTTGCTTATTGAAATCTTTAATTGGTGCTATGAGATTTTCTCTCAATAATACCTAAAACATGGAAAACAAACAAATGTATCTAGTAACATTTTACTGATGAGGGTAAGATGAGGCAAACCTAACGCTTATCCAAGAAGATATGAAGACTGCTTCCAACGAGACCCAACTCCAAGAAAATAAAACAACTCCAAAAAAAAAGAAAACCGAGTAGAAAATAAAATATGAAAAAACATGGAAAGCATGGTATCTAAGCATAATAGATGATGTCTCGGTTGGGTGGTGAGGTTTCTATTTGGAATACTGAAGTTGCACTGCTTCGCTAACCAAAGTACAGTGACACCGAGACAGCTGACAAGGATCGTGTAAGCGGCACAATGGCTCAGGAATTCACCGGTGGTTACTAGTCTACATATTAGTGGCTCGAGTAATAATATTTCATTGCAAACATATTTACATCAAGTTATGTTTCTGTTTCTGCTAAAGCACATAATAAATCTGTGTATGTGATAGAACCCAAAAAGTCAGCTTAATAACTTCAAATAAAAGTACACATCTGTTCAAGAAGGGTGATCTCCGATTACAAGGATTAAAATCCCTACTTTTGATAAACTAAACAAAAGACAACCACACACATCCTAAGAAGTAAACATAAATAGGAAGAATAGGAGCAATTAGGCGGTAGTTACACCCTAAACATTAGGCTGGAGTTTCTCATTAAACAATAAATTAGGCTACAATTACTCTCTAAACAATAGCTAACCATTCATCCACTAACCCTACTAGGCTGCTACCCCTTTGACCCGGTACCAACTACCAAGGCCCACCAACCCACCCAATTAGGATCTGGGTTTGTATCAGTATGCGTAAGCAATGAATGATACTTGAATCTTCAGGTTTCTGGTGGAACAGAAAATGTAATTTAGGTAGCTATTAATGTCTATTAAATAGTTAAAGAGTTCTATTAAATCCAATGATTTATTATAGGCTGTATGTGTAATCTTTTATTTTTACTCGCTTTTCTTTAAGCATTGTTCAAGTTTATATAATTACATTAAATTTCTTATCTTAAAGCTGATATTGAATGCTGTTGTGCATACATGTTAGACTTATCTCTAGGCATTCTTGTTTTCTGCAGTTAACAGCTTGTTCAAAAAGATCAAACTGTTTGATCATTGGGTTTCTAATGGCTATTCAGTTTCATTGATGCAGGTTCCTGTTTATCAGGATCCGCTGATTCTATGATCAGGTATACATCTTGTTAAAATGGTAAAATAGACCATAAAATGATGGCTAATGTTTTCTAAAATTAAAAATATGACTATGAATCTATGAATCAAGGGACTATAAACTAGTTTTTTGGGTTTGTTTTAAGTAAGTGGACTTCTATAATTCCATGAGAGAACATGTTTTTCGGGTTTGTTTTACTGAGTCTTGACAGTTATATTTATTGTCATATTTGTATGTTTAGATAGACAACCAAATTCAAGTATCTAGGTTCATTTGTGCAATCATTTTATGGATGCTTTAGTGAAAGGTCTTTCTGTTACTGAAGTGTGTAAATAATCTTGTAGAATGAATGTTATATGATAAACAGATTAAATTGGCAGAGAAACCTCAAAGGACTATTAGCTCATTGGCTATCTAAGAAAGAAAATAAAAGCGGGTCCCAAAACGGAGAAATTTCATCTGCGAGAAATATCACAGTTTCAAAAATGAGGTAGACCGTGCACCTGAAAATGACAGTGCAGTTTATCTTCCAGTTGAATGTCACACAAGCGAAGCTGAGTGCACCGCGTATTTTAGGAATCCACAGGTATCATATATTAATCTCAAACTTTAATATGCACTGTACTTTTCTGGATTGAGACCATGGCAAAAGCTTAGACCTTTTATAGGAATTTTATGCAATAGTCAAGTAAGTTCATTTCATCATTAAGTGTAAGGTTGGGTCGGGAAACAAGTTAAAACGGGTCATGCCAAAATGGGCTCGGGTTCAAATGGGTTGTTTTTAGATAAAAGAAAAATATCAGATGGGTTCACCCAATATATTTGTTTCACGAGGTAACATTTCTAGTTAAGTCATTAATATTATACTTTGATTTGGTTCGTAACTCATTTTTCGTTGTGATGGATTTTTTGTCTCATGGAATCATTGAAGTCCACTTCCTCATGCACCACGAATAAACCTTCGATATGCCATACGCGTTGCCACTAAGGGCACAACAGTTATTATTAAGTTTATTGACAAAGCACACGACTTTGTGTATCTCGTAAGTACACTGGTTAGTATGGATGTTGTACTTGAAATTTGAAAAGATACTTTGCCAACCAAGTAAGTTTCTTACTCAATGTGTCACATTGACTTCATATATGTTAGATATTATTCAAGAATGAAGTTTTTTGTACTGTTATAAAAGGAATATGTGAACTTGAAAGCCAAAATACAGCCTATCAACATCCATGCGCATTTCCTTAGAGTGGCAACCGAAAACCATCTGTATGAAACCGCATGTGTTCTTTTTATGTTATAAACTACAAAAAAGAAGGAAAAAACAAGTATTTTTTAAGTTAAAAAAAAGCTGAAATCTTAATCAAATATTGCATTTACTCTTTGTATGGAGTAAACTCCATGACAGAGATGTTTAGTATACACACTTATGTTTAAAGCAAAGCACAAAGGGTTAAATTACTTTTTTTTAACCTTTGGCTAATTATTTACCACACAACACTCACTCAAACCCAAAAGCCTTGGGAGTTGTTATTACTTATTAACACACTACAAACCAGGTTGTTGTATATTGACATTTTCACCTGTTTCAACTGTTCCCTTTCTCATCATTGCCACAAACTCTTCAAAGTTGATCTTCCCATCCTGTCAAAAAAAATTACAATCATCAAAATGTCTTAAGTTATTCACTTTGACGGGTTAATAGAGGAATCATAGAGTCTTAGACGAGGTAAGATCGGTGGATTGGCTAACCGTCAAAATGGGTTGGGTCAAAACGGGTCATTTTCAGTACGGTTGAAATTGTTTAGCCAGGCGGAGTTTGTGTAAAAATAAAACAATTTTAAAGATTACAGGCGTTTATAATAAATTTAAGGTGATTTTCAAGCTATTTGACCCATGATCCCTTTCCTTTTGCTTCAAGGTCTTTAATTTGACGCGTTTAAAATAAAACATGGACACATCTGACCAAGAGCCAAGGTTCACTTAAAAAATGCATTAGGTTTTGAGTTTTTTTTTTTAAGTTTATGGTTGTTGTTAACCTTATCAGTATCTACATCATCAAGAACTTCATTAATGGTCTCTTCATCTCCCATTCCGTACTGAGTCATGGAATGCCTTAACTCGTCTCTAGTGATATATCTGTAACATAACTTATGTCAAGCAATAATATGTAAAAATATTTAAAGTGACCGAAAAGGATTTGTATAAAACAAACCCGCTATTATCCTTGTCGAAGAATTGGAATGCTTTGTACAAATTATCATCCCTATCGAGTTTGTGTCGGTGCATAGTTGCAGTGACAAATTCAATGTAGTCAATTGTTCCGTTCTTATCAACATCAGCCTGGTAAATGATGGAAAACAAACAAATTCAGGTGTGTTTGACTTTTAAGGTCAAATTAACTGGTTTTTAACTCTGAAATCGACGTGGGTAATTTATTTTTTCTCGAAGAATATGATTATTATGTTAAAGAATGTAACATGTACTAATAGTAGTGTAATACCTTTCTTAACGATCAAATCAAAACTAAATTTGAAATGAAAAGTTTATAGTTTGACCTCACAAGTCATAGTAAGCATGTGGTTAAGAGCTTACAGCTTCCATGAGTTGTTGTAATTCTTGCTCGGCAAGCCTGGATCCAAGCTTTGATAGTCCTGTTTTGAGTTCTTCATACGTTATGGAACCACTTCCATCGGTGTCCATATTGTTAAACATTTGTTTCAAGCCCTTTATCTCTTCTGTTGATTCTAGATTTTCCGCGATAACCTTCAATAAGAAAACTAGTTGTTATAGCATTATCAAAATATTTCATCAGCTTGTTAAACAAGAAGTCGTATGTGGTTGAAAGACAATAATACATCTATTATCTTGATCAAAATAAGCTCATACTTTAGGAAGAATACCTTTATTGCAAGTTTCTTCAATTTGTTCATCGCTCTAAATTGCTTCATTCGAATCAAAACTGCACTATCCATAGGTACTTCTGACGCTTCACCATCTTCTTTGAGCCAAGGATGTTCTGAGACATGGATTCATAAATGATTCAAGTAAATGACTACTTTTTACATGATCAAGATGCTCATGACCTCTCCAAGGTACCCACATGCCAATAATGTAAATGCGAGCATAAGATATATATGTACCCTATGCTCTCACATTGGTTATGTGTATGTGGAGGGACAGTGATAATCTTTTGATATTCAGCACCTTACCACAAATGATAACATTTTAGGCATACTAACCGAGAGCTTTATCTGCTTTGATACGGTTCTTAGGATTTCTTGTCAACATCTTTGAGATTAAATCTTTTGCACTAGCAGATATAGATGGCCATGGGTGACTTTGAAGGTCAAGTTTCCCATGTAATATTTCTTCAAATATACCCTTTTCTGTTTCTGAAAAACAAACATACTTTTTGGTTTCAGATGAAAAATTAACAAAAACTTTGACTTTGTAAGTCAAACTGTATAAAATCATTTTGACTTTGAAAATCATATATAATTTAACATAAAAATGGAAATATATTCTTTGAAACGAGATAACACCTCCCCAGAAAGGAGGGACACCGCTAAGAAGAATGTATAAGATAACACCCGCACTCCACACGTCTATCTCCTTCCCATAACGTCGATTTAACACCTCAGGTGCCACATAATATGCACTTCCAACAATTTCTTTATATACTTTTCCTGAAGAAAATAATAATAATACAATGTGAGATACCATATTTCAGAATTTCATGTATTATCAGAAACTTCAGCAAACTGCTGGCGATTTTTGAGGGTTATAGATTCACATTAACTAGCAAACGATAGTCCATGGGTCACTTTGTATTTCTTGTATTGTTGAAGGTCGTTTGTCGATAACCAATTTTAGTTAGTTGTGCTCTGTACTTACCATTACTTAAAGTACTAAGTGGCTTGTCAGTTTTCACATTGAACAAATCTTCTTCTCTGTTAATCTTTTTTTATTACATGCTAACATTACTTTGAAGATGAAAAGTTAGTAGCCAAGTTTCAATGCCTACTCAAAGAGATAAATAGCATGAAGGTTAGTGTAGCCAATGGCACACAGTTAGCTTGTGTCAAAACTTGCTCTGCATTCCCTTGACAGTTATGATATGGTCTTGGGGGTAACAAATGTACAATGGCTCTATACACATAATGACATTATTTGGAACTTTAAAGAACTTGCAATGCAAGGTAAAGTGAATGTGGTAGTGTATGAACTAAAAGGTGTGAATCCAACAAGTATCTTTTTTTTCCTGTTGAGAAAATGTACTACAAAACCTTTTTCATCATGACAACAAGCTCTATCAGTGTATGAGAAAGCGTTAATTGTCATTCTGTTTGTGGGTGAAATAGTGGCGCCACTAAGCAATGGGGCAATTTTTTTTGTTAGGACAAACCAAAAAGAGTCTAAAACACACACCAGAATTTATATTAACTATACTTTTACAACATGATTGGCTATCCAAAATGCTTGGTTAGATTATGAAATTAGGGATGAGCGTTTTAGACAGAGTATACATACTAATACCTAGGGTTGGCTCCAAGGGGCGAAATGGACTTTTGTCCAGGGGTCATTCGCTCTAGGGCACAAAAGGTCAAGAAAAAAGATATTAAATCTTTTTTTATAAAATATTAGTTATAAGCTATAACTTGATAAAAAAAAACTTAACCTAATTATATACTAAACAAAATTCTATATTTGGCCTATTTTGATAAATCCAATTCTTCAGTTAGAAGCTTCTTTAAAAAACAAAATACTCAAATCCAAAGGGTTATGGTCCATTCTTATTTGTTTAATTGTATTATAAGGTGATTGATGAATTAAATTTATTAGAAGCCCACCTAAAAAAGGAATAGAAATCGATTGCATTCAAAGGGAACACAAGGCTGTTATGCAGCGTGCAATTTTATGTGACTACCATTTTATACCAAGTACCAACTTTTTATTTGATTATTTACTTGTGAAATTATCAATTGTGGGTTTTGACTTTGTGCAATGAGCCACTCAATCAAGGATTCATGGTAATTGTTATTTGTTAGTTATTTTAATTTTTAACTTGTTTTGTACGCAAGGTCTTTAGGTTTGTATAATTATATAAATTATGTTAACTATATGTTTCAATAAAATTTATATATTAGAACCTAGAATTGAGTAATTGTTAGAAATTTAGAATTTAGATATTAGATTTTAAGAATTTAAATTTGATTTTTTAAAAAATTTTGGCTCCTAAACAAACATTCCACTGCAAAAACGTAAAAGGGAATCTCAAATATAAAAAAATAGTTTATATAATTTAATTCGTTAGGACATGTTATTTAAATATTATGATTTGTTATGCTTATTGTAAAAAGTTTGTTTTTGTGTTTAGAAAAATAGTTCATATAATTAATTTGTTAGGGCCAAAGGGTTTTTTTTTTCACGCTCGTCCAGGGCACTAAAATGCTTAGGACCGACCTCCTTGATTGGTCAATAAGTACCGAACTTGTACCGACCAAACAAAAATGATACCGACACCCGTACTTGATTTTATTTGATTTTGGTATTGGTGCTAGGCAGTATCGATAGCGGTGAAAACCGAAAAGTACCGATTTGGTACTAAGTACCAAAAAGTAGTTTTGTTTATTATCATTATTATTTTTTATCATTTTTATACAATTTTTGGGATATTCTAAATATTTTATATTTTAAACTGAAAATTACGAATGTTACTTATACAATATTTAGACGATTTTGTATGTTTTTGGTTCAAGATTATAAATTTGTTATTTTTACAGGAATTTTCAATTTTTTTACCCAAAATGAAAAAGAGGTAAGGTATCAAAAAACAAGTATCAATGCCATACAAATACCGAACCAATAGATTACATGTGGTATTCAGTACCTACTAATTTTTAAATCCGGTAGCGGTACGATTCAAGTATGGTATCAGATCTCGTCCCTATATGAAATTGCATATAAAATGTTGTGGTTATTGTAGTTTCTAGGTTCAATCTTGTGTACCTTGCCCATGTTCACTTTTGACTTTTTACTCTTGAATAGATTAAAACACTTTGACTTTTTACTCTTGAATAGATTAAAACACCTTGGACTAATGAATCAAATGTAAAAGAAGTATTATAATGACTCGATTACATCAACCTATTGATGTACCTGACTAAATGTTTAGGATATAGTGTACAGGATTACATTGTAAAACTGTGTCACGGTTTCCGATTGGAGGCCTCTCAATAGTTTATGATGTCAGTTTTAATCTTAAAATAAATAATCTTGAAAGTTGAAGGTTTATATTGGAAAAGTTTGAAAGTCAATCATTAGGGTTAGAGGTGTTTCAATATATCTGAATCCGAAATTTCAGATTTGAATAGTGATTTTTTTGAGGATTTTTGGATTCGAATATTCGAATTATCTAAAATATTTTTCTAAGATTTATTAAATATTAAATAGAAATTTCAGATATTTTCGAATATTTAGGATGTTTTATAAAAACTTCGAATATCTAGAAACTTTTTTAATAAAAAATTATAAAAATTATTAAATAATACATATTTTTTAGAATCTAAATATTCATTTGGATATCTAAATCCGAATCCAAATCAAAAATTCAGATTTTTAATTTTGAACTACCCCTAATTAAGGGTAATTGATCAATTGTTTTTGGTGTTAGAGAACTTCGATTTCAAGTTTAACAAAGAGACGATATCATGGTTTGATAAGTGTCAGTTACAACTTTTTTTGTTTGTATTGTAGATCAAATTGGTGTGCTTTAGGTAATGACTGGTATCAAAGCCTGCTAGACTTTTGATTTGGGTTCAACGACAACAACAACATCAGTTCAAATGCAGGAAGTAACAACAAATCGAGCAAACTTTTTTTGGTTTCGTAACATCAAACAACAACAACAAGAAACAAAAAACAAAATGATTTTAATTATTTGAAAGAATGATGCTTGTTCTTTTCAAAAATAGTAGTAGCATCAACATCAATGTACTTAAATATGCTAAAACTAGCTTTAATAGTTCGTATATTACACGATAAATAAAATATTAAATATAATAAAATTTTATTAATTATAAAACAACATTCTAAGATAAGATATTATTAAAAATTAGGTACGAGTAAAGACTATAAGTTATAAAATAATGATATCAATTTTTAAAGTTTTTTGTAATAAACATTTTACTTCAAAATAAACTATTTTATAATATTGTTACTTTTTAAAAGATTTTCTTATTATAACTCCCAGTTTTAATTATTTTTTGTTTATAACAAATTTACTCTTTAAAAACACCAAATTTAAAATTTCATATTCTTAAAAAGTTTGATGTTTTAAAAAATTTCTTATTTTATAAAAAAAATGTTTATTTAGAAATAACATTTATAAATAGATCTATTTCATAATAAATTAAAAAACTATTTGTAACCCAAAAACGAATTAAATGATATTATTAGTAATTAATATAAAAAGCTAGAAAATTTTGATGAGAAGTAATTTGATTATATTGCATGTCCCTCTTAATTATTGTTTTATCATAATAAAAAGATTCCAATATACCATTAATTTATAAATATATATGGTAGATAAACTTAAACATCTTTCATAGGCTACTAATGAGTTTTAAAATTTAAGGTTAAAGTTTTATGTTTTCTATAATTGAAATTGTATATCAAATGAAAAGCTAAAAATATAACGCCTAATTACCACTTAAACTTTATCTCCTCTTAAAACACTCTCAGACACCATCTCCTCTATTTTCTCTTTTATCTTTTCACTTACAATTTTATCCTTTTAAAAACGCTTTTATTCTACAACTAGTCATTGTCATTATCTATCACTTTTATAATTTAAACTCTTAAGCTCTAGTACACATACGCCTCATCTTAAGTAAAATATTCATCTTTTCACATCACACTCTCTCAAGCATCTAGTATTCTTCACTTAATAACACAATAAACACTTGTAAGAGATGCTCTTAAATTGCTTTTATTGACTAGGGTCATCATATAGTACGTTAATATTGATAGTTAAGGCCTAAGGGTGTGTAGTTCTTTTACTAAAATATTATAGTCCAACATGGTGGGCCTATTTGTTTTTGTATAAAGTCACATGAACATGATTATGTATGACGCTGATTGGGCAAATTGAAAGACTTTCAAGGGAATCAAGACAAAACCTCATTGACCTGGTTGACCTGTCATATCACCATTTACTCGTTGACTCGATGTGCACTACACGTATTTGCTAGTCATTCATTATTCATCAAATATCTATACTTTTAATATAATATTCTAGTTTCGTTATAAGATTCCAACTATATTTTCTCACTTATGTGTTATCAGGTGAAGTAAAAAATATAATATCCATAGTTTAATTGGTTTAACAAGACCAACATGTTGAAAATGATAACAGCTTAATCCCACTAATTTTTATTTATATTTTAAAGAATAAAACACCCACCACTAAAAGTTTAGATTTTCCTAATATGGAATTCAATTTAAATCTTGTTTCATAAGTTTCATATTTCAATTATAAGTTCAATTTGTTTCACAAATTCTTTAGAAGATCATTTTAATTTGGAAATTATTTAATATTACGTTCCATTTAATTTTCATTAATATTTTCTAAATGTACGAATATTTTAACAATGGATTATGCCTAACGTGAGCCAAAAGGTAAGTTCAACGGATTATGCTTTGCAACATTGTTAAGCTCAAAGACACTTATATCACTTAGATAAAAGAAAACTATTGGTTGATTATATACATTATTTAAAAGATAAGCTCAAATTAACGATATGATGCACTAGATTATTGATAAATAAACAAAGATTGAAGATCACTAACCTTCTTCAATGAAGACAGAAAGCCCAAAATCAGTAGCCTTCAATGGAGAATCTTCATCTTGACTCACCATCAAGAAATTCTCAGGCTTCAAATCCCTATGCATAACTCCCATGAAATGACACACATGCACAACATTCACAATCTGTCTCCCAATCTTTGCAGCTTCTTTCTCAGAATAACTCCCTTTCTTTGTAATCCTATCAAAAAGCTCACCACCACTACACAACTCCATCACCAAATGCACACTCATTTCATCCTCATACGCACCCCTAAACTCGACAATATTCGGTTGTCCGGTTAAATGCTGCAGCATCATGATCTCCCTCTTCACATCATCCATCTCCTTCTTCGTCACAAGCTTTCGCTTCGATATCGATTTGCATGCATACTCCACTCCTGTGGCCTTCTCAGTGCAAAGATATGTGACACCAAACTGCCCTCTTCCCAATTCTTTCCCAATTTGGTAAATTTCATTTATGTCAACATACTCCTTCCCTAAAATAGACCCGTCTTCATGGTTTTGTATCGTCTTTCGTGGGTCGAATTTGTTGGATATTGGGTAGTATGTTCGTTCTGCTTGATCACCTGCTGTAGGGTGGTGATCATGTGTTGGTGATGGTGATGGTGATGTGATGGGGATCTGTTGGTGGTGATTCGGGTGGTTCCGACGAGGTTTTAGGAGAGACCAACAGATACCCATTTGAGATTGAGGTGTGAGCTGAAATGGGTTTGTGTTAGATTTTGGTTTTTGTGAAGAATTTGAAGTGGATTGGGTTGATGAACATTGAAGGTGCTTTGCTTTCTTTGAGTTTTTTCCGTTCTTTTTGCTTGTACACGTTTTTGTTGGTTTCTTGAATTGAGTTGCTTTGGAATATGACTAACCTTGTTTCATAGTTATGGCGGACGTATGGTATACGGCAAAGTGGGCTTGTGTGTTTTTAAGTTTCTTTCTTTTAATTTGGTAATTTTAAACTTGTAGAATATGTTTTTTTATTGTCAAATAAACGTTTGACTGACCCACTTTTGTGAAAACGAACATTTGATTATACTCTAATTTTTTATTTACTTTCGATTAACGATGTCAAATGCTCCCTTGTTTAAATCGGTTTCGCTCTAGCCGGCTCAATTATTGACTTAATCCCAATTGAAGGTATATAAAAAGTTTGTACATGTATCAAACTTTACTAGATCTGGTTTGGAGACGTTGGCTAGGGGCTAGCCATCAGCTATGGCTAGCAATGAGAGGACGGCTAGGGGCTAGCCGAGTGGCCCACCAGTTGGTTTTGGATAAGTTTAAACACATGTCAGCCCTCTATTTAGCGTCGTATGGGACCAGCCAATAATCAATTAATTTTTTGGGTCGATCAAACATTTATTTTGATAATTTAATGTTTATTAATATTTTATTCGGCATGTGTTATTGAATATCAAAATATAGAAAAGCACTTTACAAGTTTTTGATGCTAAGAAGTAATATGTAACTAGTTTTTTCACCCGTGCTACGCCGCGGGAAATTTGACCGTTCTTTCCCTTGCTATGCGACTTGAGTTCCGCCGTTATCGCATCGGTTTGTCGAAAACTATAAAAGCGAATATTGAAATCTGTTACAATAATATCAGTTTTATGCATATAACCGGTTTGATTCGTCATGATACTATAACGATAATTACACTCACTATAAACTACGATATAAAAAAAAGTATTGATTTTAAATGAATTTCATTTTTCAAAAAAAATAATATACCGAAGCTTTTACAGTTGTGCATTGCTTTATGAAAAAGTTAACGAGTGAAAATTACTATAGAAATACGAAAGTTAAAAGTGAAACTTATATGTGACAAGAGGAATGAAAATGAAAAAGAATAAACATTAAAAATAAAAGAAAAAACTAAATTTATTCAACTCTAGTGTTAAAATTGTTAGAAAACATAGTTACGTGGGAAAGTTAAATAATCCTAAATTAACTATTCCTTCTCGTATGCTTTAAATATATATACATATGAGTAAATTACCATTTTTTCTTTGAGATTTGGTTCATTTTATCATTTTCATTCAAAAATATTTTTTTCTCATGTGAAACCATGATATTTAAAAAACTTACAATTTTCATTCATTTTCGTTAACATGCATTTATTTACTTATTAAGTAGTCATCACGTGCACAACATGTGAGGGGCATTTAGATACTTTTGCACCTCATCAAAAAAACAAAAAAAACCTAAATAAACATTGTTCAATATCCCAAAACATTCAATATTATTAGATTACTTTTAATATTCAAAGTTGATATTCACTTAATGGATAAAAAAACGAAGTTAATAGAAGTTTATAAAAATGACAAGTTTCTAGAATGTCAAAGACATAGAGGGGAAAAATAAAGTTTTTTGATAAAAACAATAAAAAACATCAAACCTTAGGAACGAAAATGACAATTAAATATATATATATATATATATATATATTATATATATATATATATATATATGTATATATATGTATATATATGTATATATGTAATATATGTATATATATGTATATATGTATATATATGTATATATGTATGTATATATGTATATATATGTATGTATATATGTATGTATGTATATATGTATATATATATATCTATATATGTATATGCAGGATAGTTGAAGGGTGTAAGATATAACACAACAACACAAAGAGGAGATTAACTAAACTTTAATCAAACAGTAAACTAGATTAACCAAGTTGAGATACTAAGAACACAAGTAATGCAAGAGAGACATAACACAAAGAACACAAGTGTATGGTTTTCAAGAATGCAATATATTGCTTTCTCTATATTCTATTATAAGTGTTACAAAGCATATTCGAAAGATACAAGAACATGAGATGCTTATACTACATCCTACAACCGGCTATACTTTGAAAGCCAGCTAGATACAATTGACTAGACACAAACAAAATCAATTGTAGAGTCAAAAGGCAGATTGCCTTTTGACTTGTGACTATGACATGCCATAGCTCATATCCTTATCTATTACAAAAAGAATAAAATACATAAAGTAGAAAGTTACAGACTCAAGACCTCAATGTACAGTTACCAAAAGCATGGACCTTTTCACCAACTCATGTAAGTTGATGACTTGTAGAGATGCAGCGGAAAGGTGTCTAGCTTTATGGAACAACACATCAGATAAAGCATGTTACTAAAAGTCTTCGGAAGAAATCTGTCTTCATGAACTTGAAGCTTCGGAAAACTTTGTCTCTGAGGCTTCGGAAGACTTCATGTTTGGCTTCGGAAGATATTTGTCTTGGCTTCGGAACATTTCACACTTAGAGTATTTTCTGTTTCATGTGTGAAACTTCCTAAGCTTCGTCTTTAATGTACTTGTGCAGCATGCATGATAGACTTAAGATGTTTAGGTTGCATCAGCCTCTTCATTAATCTCTATAAACTCCCCCTAGGCTGATGCTACCAAAACACTTAGAAGACTTCAGATAGGATGATCACCAATCCTTTCTTCATAAGGTGATCAGGATCCTTTAAACTGTCAAAGTGTCTTCTCATATTAAAGAGGTCATGCAGAGGCAACTGAAACATATCTTGCCATGTGTAGGTGTCTTCAATGCCTTGATCTCTAATGACATGCCATCTTTCTGGATTTGTGGTGTATGTCCAAGACAAGATGGGTCTTCCTGATGCTAGAGGAGCTGTTTGAATTAGAGTTGATATAGCATCCTCTGGCTGCACAATCTCAAGATGTTCTGACTCATCTTGGGATTTTGAAGAGGGTGCAGTCTTTTTCTTTTTTGGCTTTGGTTTAGAAGCCATCCTCTTCTTTCTCTTACCAGATTTTAACTGAGAAGACTAGCCTGCAACACCAGCTTGATCTTCATTATCTTTCTCAATTGGGACTTCCTCTCTCTCGGGCTCAAAAGGAGAGGGAGGTTGATCCTGCTGTGGATCAGAAGATGAAGCTTGCTGAGTTTCAGCAGGAGGTCCAGGTTGTGTTGTCTCTGGTTGTTCAACCTTAACCTCCACTTTAGGTGAGGCTTGACTTGGAGTGGAGTGTAAGTCAATGAGCTCTCCATTTTTGATCTTCTACTTGATCACCCTAATATGCTCATCCATAGTGGATAGAGACATGGGGCCAAGTCTCCTTCCGGAGAATCCATATAGCTTCAAGAAGCTCATCATCCTCTACCTATCAGCAGACTTCTTCATGCTCTTCTGTATGATGGCTTTTGATTTTGCAGCTTCTTCCCTTAGTTTCTTCTTAGTTGTCTTTTTGTCCTTGATTATCTCAAGTTCAAGCTGTTTTAAGTACTCAAACTCAACATAATCATAGGACAAGGGAAGAAGTGCATCTGCCTGATAGAAGCCTATGGCACTCAGGTAGTTGATCATCTTGATCCTTTCTTCTTCTTTGTCTACCTGAGGTTCTTGTTGAACCACATCTTCTGGTGTAGGACTTTCCTGAACTGGGGAGAGGGTAGGCATATCCTTGTACAGTCCTTTTCTTCTTCTCTCTTCTTTGACTTGCACTAGGAGTTCTGCATCTTCTGCCTCCTTCTTCTCCTTGATCTTTCCAGGTCAACCAGTTCATTCAACTCATCTAAGGGGAGAGAAATGACATTGTCTATGTCATAGTTCCTACTCTGCAAATAGTTTATCATGACTGCCCTTAACTCATCATTCTGAGTATCTGGTTTGGGGGCAGCCCTTATAGCAGACTCCATGAGTCTTGAAGACTCAGCAGAGGAACTTTCTCCCCTTAGCCTCCTTTTCCTCTCTCTCTCTCTCCTCCTCCTCAATCTCCTCAGTTGTCATTTTTCTTTTCCCTTTGTGACTCAAAGACCTTTGTGACTCAGGGTGGAGAGAGCTTTGGCATTCATTGCTTGTTGCAGCATCTGAGCTCAGGCCAGAGAGAGGTTGAGAAGCACCTTCACCAGCAGGTGTCTCAGAAGGAGTGTGGATCTCTGCAGCAGTTGATGATGATGAGACAGGGCTCTCAGGTTCTGCCACTGGGCCTTTAGTCAAGGATCCCCCTATGAAGCTAATCTTAGGGTCCTCCTCAACATCTAGTTGACCGATGGCATTGCCTGATTGCCTAAGTCTCCTTCTTAAGCTGAACTCTGTAGTGATCCTGTCTTGGATTCTTTTAGCCAGTCTGTCAGCTTGTCTTGATTGGCTTGGGCTGACAAGTGGCATGTTGACTAGATCCAGACCTTCATAGTAGTCCAAGGCCTGAAAATTGGAGACTTCTTGTTGCCCTTGAACTCTTATGATGATTAAGGCTTTCTTGATGTTGTCATACCTCCATCCAATGATGTGATTGGAAGATGGTGAAAGTGACATAGCCCTTGGTATCCCATCCTCAAACAAACTCTGTATGAAGGAGTCTGTGTAGTCCACATCATTGTAAACTTGAGGAGGTTGCTGAGAATGCACAATTGCAAGTGAGGATGGTGAGTCCTCAATGTCCATTCTCTCTGAAGAACTCCCAGGTTCTGTGGCTGTAATGATTTTCTCCCCCTTTTTGTTAGCATCACCCACTTGCATAGGTGAGCTGGAAGATAGGTCAATCACATCCACAGGTTCTTGTGTTCCTGGTTGAGCTCTTCTTAAGGGTCTCCCAACTAGTTTTTCCTTAAGATATGAAATCTCAAGTTGCTGATCATTGATCCTGTTATGTAAGGTAGTCACCTTAGATTCAAGGTGACTGACCTTTGAGACTAAGTAAGTGCATGTTTTAGACAGTTTTTGCACCAGTAGTCTTAGATTCCCCTCATCTTCATCATAAGATTCATTGGGGGATGAGATGATTGGACCAGAGTCCTCTCTCTCTCCACCACCAGCTTGAGGTTCTTGGCTGCTGGTTTTCCTCGAATCACTGGCAGTCTCAGTTGAGATGTCAGTGGGCTGAGTTGCCATGGTTGAGGTCTTAATGATGTAATCACTTTCAAAAGTGAGAGCCTCGTCCATATGGACATCCTGAACAGGTTCAGGAGTGTCCACCTCAGTTGTAGGTGACTGATGTGGGATAGATGTAGGAGACTCAGGAGTATTCATCTCTCTTTGAGTAGGGGAAAAGAAGAGAGACTCATTATACTCACTGAAACCTAGATCTTCATCAGTATAGAAGTCAAGGTTGGGAATTGGTTGGTTGAGATCTATAGGCTAGGGATGGTAACTGTCCACTGAAACCTCTGAGAAATGAGGATCTTTCTTAGAGCTTAACAGAGGAACCTGGTTGTGTTGTCTATGTAGCTGCATGGTAAAGTTGGGATCATTTCTGTGAGCAAGGTTGGCCATTTTGAAGTAGCTTAAGGATGAAGAAAGAAGAGAGAAAGAAATTTCACAGATAAATTTAGGGGTTTGGGTTTGGAGGAAGAGATGATATAAAGAGGGGGAAACCGTTGGGTTTATATGTGAAAAGGATTTCAGATAAAATTTAATGAAAGAGTATAAACTTTGAAATCCGGATGTCGGTCCCACCTCTGAAAAAGTAGTTTACTTTTGCTCAAAAAGTAGTTTTCTTGGAAGTCAAAAAGCTTCGAAGGTTAATTATCTTCGGAAGTTTTAATTAAAAAGCTTTCGAAGCTAAAATGACTTCGGAAGAATTTCCTGAGAGTTTTGAGAATTTTGCTTCGGAAGAGAAATTAAAACTTGAGTGCTTTGTATATAAAACAACAAAGCTTTCGAGATTTAATTTCGCTTCGGAAGTAAATGGTCTTTGAAAATAAGTAAGTGTCTGAGACAAGTATTTAAGCTTCCGAAGATAAATCTGAAAGCTCTTCCGAAGGTAAATTTCTTAGACAATTATTTATTTTGAAGGCATGATTTGCTTCCAAAGTTAAAAACATAACTTCCAAAGTATCAGAAATTTTCAAAAATCTAAGAAAAGTCTTCAAAAAGAAATTTTCATCCAAAGAAAACATGAGCTTATGAAAGTGATGAACTAGACAACTTAGGACACACATAATTTATAAGAAATAATAAGACTTAATTTTAAGAAAAGCTTACTCAAAGTTTATCATCCCAATAGCTTGAGAAGAGCTTGTCTCTTGGAATGGGCTTCCTTAAGTGTAGTTCTCCCTTGGTGTCTCTGAGAATGTGATGAAAGGACCCTTTGGTGAATTGTCATGGTAGCATAAGAGATGATGTTTGGGTTCTATGCTATCCCTTTCAATCACATGTAGGGCTGAATCCATTTGATTGTTGGAGTTGCCAGATGAACCTTGCATGTTCATCTCCATCTGGTAGCCACTGAGAATCCCATATAACTCTGTCAGAGTAGGAGTTTTGAGATTTTCAGTCCTCTTGATCACCACACAGTAGTGTGTCCATTACCTAGGAAGTGAGGACATGAACTTCCTTACAATGTCTCTGTTTTCAAGAGAAACTCCTTCATCCAGTAGGGTATCCACAATCTAAACATACCTGAAATACTGCTAAGTCATGGTTTCATCTGTTCTGAAGGTGAAGTTTTCAAACTGGTGCTTCAGGAGATCCTTCTTGTTCTCCTTGGCTTCAGAAGAACCCTCATACATCAGTATCAGTGCATCCCATAGCTGCTTGGCTGTTTTGCACTTCTTAAAACCTCTGTACACAGAGTTTGAAAGGGCAGTTTGAAGGGCTGTCATGGCTTTTCTGTCGATCTCTACTCTCTTCCTATATTCATCAGAGTAGTTAGCCACATCTTTGGAAATCATACCAGCACCAGTAACAGAAGGGGTGCTGGGTATGAAAGGTCCATTCTCAATAGACTCCCACATTCTTGAATCAAGAGACCTGATGAAACCTTTCATTCTTAAACACCAAGTATCAAACTCATCAAGAGTGATCAGTGGGGACTTGTTCATGGTTCCAATTTCCATATCAGTTTTGAAAATGGCTGCCATTTGAAAAGTTTAGTATTTGTGTGTGTGAGGGATCTTAAGATGGTGAGATCTTATATCAAGATCCTGAAATGCTCTGATACCAAATGCAGGATCGTTGAAGGGTGTAAGTTATAACACAACAACACAAAGAGGAGATTAACTAAACTTTAATCAAACAGTAAACTGGATTAACCAAGTTGTGATACTAAGAACACAAGTAATGCAAGAGAGACAACACAAAGAACACAAGTGTATGGTTTTCAAGAATGCAGTATATTGCTTTCTCTATGTTCTATTACAAGTGTTACAAAGCATATTCGAAAGATACAAGAACATGAGATACTTATACAACATCCTACAGCCGGCTATACTTTGAAAGCCAGCTGGATACAATTGACTAGACACAAACAAAATCAATTGTAGAGTCAAAAGGCAGATTGCCTTTTGACTTGTGACTATGACATGCCATAGCTCACAAATTTATCTATTACAAAAAGGATAAAGTACATAAAGTAGAAAGTTACAGACTCAAGACCTCAATGTACAGTTACCAAAAGCATGGACCTTTTCACCAACTTATGTAAGTTGGTGACTTGCAGAGATGCAGCGGAAAGGTGTCTAGCTTTATGGAATAGTACATCAGATAAAGCATGTTATTAAAAGTCTTTGGAAGAAATCTGTCTTCATGAACTTGAAGCTTCGGAAGACTTTGTCTCTGAGGCTTCGGAGGACTTCATGTTTGGCTTCGGAAGATATTGGTCTTGGCTTCGGAAGATTTCACACTTAGAGTATTTTCTGTTCATGTGTGAAACTTCCTAAGCTTCTTCTTTAATGTACTTGTGCAGCATGCAGGATAGACTTAAAATGTTTAGGTTGCATCAGCCTCTCATTAATCTCTACAGTATATATTATATATATATATATATATATATATATATTATATATATATATATATATATATATAATATATATATATATATCTGTATATATATATATGTATATGTATATGTAAATGCGTATGCGTATGCGTATGCGTATGCGTATGCGTATGCGTATGCGTATGCGTATGTGTATGTGTATGTGTGTACGTACGCGCGCGCGCGCGTGGGCGTGGGCGTGTGCGTGCGCGCGTGCGCGTGCACGTGCGTGTGCGTGTATGTGCATGTATATGTATGTATATGTATATGTATATGTATGTGTGTGTGTGTGTGTGTGTGTATATATATATATAGGGAGGGTTCAAATGAGAACCATCTTTTTTGTGAGAACTCTGAAAACCAATCTTAGCCACTCATTTTTTATCACATGCAAATCAAATGCCATTTTCCTCTTTTTTTTAAACGTTCGTAACTTTTTTCACGACATCATTTTTTCAAAAAAAATTCACCATAAAATTCAGTATTTTTTTATGTTTTGAACGCGTACCATATTGATATACTTTTCTAAAAAAATCGTACATCCGTTGTTTACATATGTGTAAATCTAGTTATACACATGTGTAGTACTGGATTTACACATTTATATATCCGATATTACACGTGTGTAAAACGAATTTCGTTAAAAAAACGGGATTTTTTTTATTTTTTTTTAATTTTTTATATTTTTTTTATGAAAGAGGAAAAGTTGGAGAATATTTTTGTGTTTTTATTTTTATGTTATTTTTTTATTTATAAATTTTTTAAATATGTTTTTGTTAATTATAATTTTGCCATTGAGAACTAGTGGTTGAGATTGGTTCCTAGAATTCTCACAAAAAAAAACTAGTTCTCATTTGATCCCTCCTTTATATATATACTGAATTTACCAGAAGAGCTCAGTGGAATACACAACGTGTTTCACGTGTCTAATCCGAGGAAGTGTCTATCCGATGACTCACTTGTCGTGCCATTAGAAGAATTAGAGATTGATGAACAGCTTCATTTCATTAAAGAACCAGTTGAGATTATGGATCGAGAGGTCAAAACCCTAAAGCGTAGCAAGATTCCCATTGTGCGCGTTAGGTGGAATTCAAAACGTGGACCAGAATTTACCTGGGAACGCGAGGATCAAATGAAGAAGAAATACCCGTAACTGTTCAAAGATCAGGCATCAACCTCCCAAGGTATCCATTTTTTTAAGATATCTTTCTTTAAATTTCGTGACGAAATTCCCTTCAACAAGGGGATGATGTCGCAACTCTCGGTGAAATCTTACATTCTTTTGTTCTTACGTTTCCTTGTTTTGAGTTTGTTTCAGAGTTTCTAGAAACCTCTTCTTATGTTATCGCTGTTAAAACTGACATTCCATGTGAACCTGATATTCTAATTTTCGGGACGAAAATTCCTTCAACAAGGGGATGATGTGACACCCCGTATTTTTCAGGTTAACACCATTACCACTATTTAACCTTTCTCGTCATATTATAACTATTATTATTATTGCCACTTAACCTTAGTTTAACATTAAATTAACCAAGAACATAAAATTTACTAATATTAATCTCTTCATAGTCGAGGGACCAAAAATGTCATTTATCAAAGTTCAATATTAATAAAAACCCAACCCCCCACCCACGGTTCCCTTCCTCCCCGATTACACAAGGTCTCCAAACCTCCAAACCCTAAACCGCCAAGAAACTTTCTGTCGTTGATCATTTCCCCCTGCAGCCTTCAATCGACCACTTCTTGACAAGCCACTCATCACCGGCAATCGTGAACTCAATCGAAACACCCCTACGGTATGTTCCTCACTCGTCTTATGTGTCCGGATTCGATATGGTTTTGGTTTTGCGATGCAGAGGTTTCACGATCATGTTGAATGTCGGGTTGTGTTTCGCGTGGTCGGGTGCGTAGAGCGCTCGGTCCGGTGACTGTTATGCGTGCGACTCCGTATGCCTGGAGCTGTTGTGGGTGTGTCGTGTGTTGTACGTATATGTGTTGCATGTGCGACTGTGTATATGTTTTGCGATATATGTACGTATTTGTTGCTTGGTATGTGTTTGTATGTATCTATAATCGAAAGTATGTTTCTGTTATGGGGGTTCGACTACGGGTGCAATTGTACATGTGGCCGATGCATGTATGTATGTGAACCATATTGTATGTTCATATATATGTGTGTGTTGGCTTGGCAGGGAGGGCGCATGGGAGCCCCCTTTGAGTTGGCGCATGAAGGGATGTTAGTGGGCGCATGGTGTGTTTTAATGTGGGTTCATGGTTGTGTATGAGTGTAGTGATGTATGTGTGTAAATATTTCAGTGTGTTATGCATGTATGTGGTTGTTATGCGATGAAGTGCGTCTCTGCATGTGAGTGTGTTAGTGGGTGTGTGTGTTGCGAATGTGTGTGTGTGTGTTTCTATGAATGGGTGTGTTTATGACCTGCATGTGTATGGGTATTGCATGTGTGTATATATATGATATATGAAGTATGAATGTATGTGTATTTTTTTTATTTGTTTTAGCAGTGGAGGTGAGATATTAATTGAGTGCGTAATGCATGAAGGTGTGTATACTTTGTCCTTATGATGTGAATATGGTAGCAATTGAATATTGGTTGGTAGGTAGTATGGGTATGGTGTTATTGTGTGGATTGTAGGTATTTAGTGTGGGTTGTATGCATGATGTATGTATGTGTATGAAATGGGTTGATGTTTGATGATGGTGGCAACCCTAATGACTGACATGAATCGAACCGAGCCGTGAAACGCGAAACCGTACGATCATTATATTATAATTAATGATTAAAAATTAATATTGTATATTAATTGAAATCCAGGTTGTTCAGGAAACTAATTGCTTGTTCTCTGCATTATTTTATTGATCTGCATTTGAGGTGAGTTCTCAGCCACACTTTCATATTATACTCTCATTTGGGGGAGAGAAACATGTTGTTTTCATAAACTATATGTTACTTAGATTGGTAATACTGCATATATTGGTTTACTATTGTGATACCACTACGCCTTTTCGGACCGTTAATATGGAATTAGCGAGGTGATTGTTAGTAGATCTACTGGGTTTGACAAACCCCACCCGGGCTAGTCGCGCTAGTTTGACTGGAGGTCAAACGGGTGAATGGTTGGCCTGTTTTAAAGTGTTGTGGTTTGGTATCCACAACTGCGGCATTCATTATACTATTACTGTCAGCTCGGTCGTGAAATTCGTGCACATAGTGACTTGTTGTAGGCTAGCTACCTACTTATATGCTTTGATTACTTAATCTGGATTTCATTACTGTTACTTACCGTTTTCTGATAAACCTGTGAACTCACCAACCTTGTGTTGACACTTTAGCATGTTTCTTTCAGGTTCTTAAGCTGCGCACGAATAGGAGCATCTTGCATTGCATTCATCATCGTAGGGTCAAATGAACAATCTACATTTTTCTATAAATTATATTTATTTGGTTTGCACATGTTTGCGCCGTTTAAATTATGGTTTATACGCTTCTGCATTTATTTTCATATTTCATATTTAATTATGATTTTAAGTTATTTAATTTGAAAATTATGTTTTGTAATCGGAGCGTCGTTTGGTGTAACTAATGGCTAAAATCCTAGTATGTTACGCGCCTAACGGTATTAAGCCATTTGTGAAAATTGAGGGTGTGACATAATTAAAACACATTCCTAAATTTACTCACATATTCCCTTTTATCTCTCACCTCTCATATCTCTCTTATATTTAAATGATATTTAAATAATCATATGTATTATTTTTATATTTTGGATTGAAAAATTAAATAATCATTTTTTAATAAAAGACAACTAAAGTAAAGAAAATAAATGATTATGCATGCATCATACTATGTTAATCAAAACATATATTCTAAACTCAATAAACTTTAATTTTTTTAACTTTTCTAAAACTTGGAAACTAAAAAGTATTAGTTCTTTACAAAAAATATTATAGAATTGAAGTTACATTTTTTTAATCTTTAAAAATAGCAAAACATTCATTGGTCGTCAAGTAGTCGTCTTCGTCTAATTTTGTTCAATCTTCAGCTTCAACAATACTTGAACGTGAAAATTCGTTTAGGTTTCAAAACGGGTCGGGTAGGAACAGGTTTTGAATTTCAACACTCAAAAATAGTTTGTAACCACTTGTTAGATTAGAATAGGTTAGAAACTGGTTTTTCTAATACTGGTATAGGGGTTATATTTCAATTACAAAGTCGGATTGGTTCGGATCACTGACTTTTTTGGACACCTATAGAGTCATGTATATCTTATGCTTGCACACATCAGTGAATGAGTCAGAAAATTTTTATATGAGGAGCGGTTTAAAGGTCATTTTGCTATCATAATATAATATATTTTTTAGTCCGGTTCGAGTCACATCAGGTCAGATCTGGTTCATTATCGAAAAATATCGTTAAAATGGTTCTTAAAATCTTGTATTTGCATATATATATCTAAAAACATATTAAAGCTATTATACTCATAAAAAATTTAGCAATTATACTCATAAAATTGATGATTAATATGTTTATAACACTTATACTTATCGTTAAAACGGTTTCCAAACTATTTAATGCTTATGATGTTCAACATGTTGAAAACAATGTCGGTCGGTAGATATAACATTTGATTTCTAATATCTTGATATTAATATAAATTTAGCTTGTTTGATAGTAAAAAAGATTTATCTCGATATTATTTTTTTCTTTCTACTACCTACTTGATGATTTGAGGGTAAAAGCAGTAAATTTAAGAGGGGCGATGTGTTTACGATATTATTGTAGTTCCACTCCCAACAATGTGTTTACAACATTATTGCTTTCTCCTGAGCTTTAAAAATTTAAGAGGCAAAATTACATAATTATATGAGGGGCAGTAAGGATTTTTATATACATATAATAATGGAAAAAAAAAATTAGGATGGACGGTTGCTACTTTCATCAAAGTGTAGGTACGCCACTGGCACACATCCTTTTAGTAGAAAAAAATTATTAACATAAAAAAATACTCTTGGAAAGTATTATGATTTAACTTTTTGTGCATTTTTGCTATAAATAACGATGATATAATTGGATATGCATTCTACCATCGCATGTTTGGATGATTGATTCGCTTGAACTCCATTTTGTTCTAGATTAAGTCCCATACGTATTTGCTTTATTTCTTTGATTCGAAATTGAAATGATTATTGTAAGCTGTTTAAGCCCTTTTACAATTTTATCATTCCTCATATTATCTCTCATATGTTATTTTTGATATGTTATTTTTGATGTAGTTTATAGACGCTACATTTGGTGGATATCACCGGTCTGTTTACGATTCAATGAGTTTAGGTCAATTAGAATAAACTTGCACAAACCGGGTTTTTTCCGGACCCGGAACCGGGTTCAAACCGGGTACGGGCCGGCCAGTTTTTTTGGGACCCGGGTATTGATGAACCCGGATTCGGGTTCGGGTCGGGTTCGGGTCGGGTTGGTCACCCTTAAAACCCTACCCGGCCTACCCGGTTAGGGTCGGGTTCAAAACCGAGTACAACCGGGTTTTTTTTTATATTTATTATTATTACAATTATTATTATTATTATTATTATAACAACATTAAAAAAACATCTATAACTCATTAATTTATTATTATTTATTAAAACAACTTAAAAATACATAACGAATCAATAAAAAATAATATAAAATTTTTATTTAACTAATCGACTATTTTCTTCGAGAGGCTTCATCAAATGCTAATTCTTCGTCGGATATACCAGAAGATACTCCTTCTTCTACCTCTTCATTGTGTACTTTAGATTCGATTGCAATTTCGTTTTCAAGATTTGTTTTGTCTTGTATACGATCCATCGCGTTTAAGTGGTCTTTTAAACAAATGCACATCTCCACCGCTTCCGGAGTTAATCTTGTTCTCCGTAATGATATTACCCTGCCACTAAGAGAAAAAACAGACTCCGAAGCTACCGTAGAAGCTTGGACGCTTAGTAAATCACGGGCCATAGCGGAAAGAATTGGAAATTGGGATTCCTTTCCTTTCCACCAAGCCAAAATATCAAATGCATGATAATTTTGAGTACTCATAGTTGAATAAAATTCGTCGTACTATATATACCAAGTTCACTTGTTGGGGCGTTACCCCTTTGACGTTTAGCCGTCACATCCCGAACAACATTCAACATAGTCATAACGGGGTCTTTAAACGAGGTACTAGCACTTGAGGTTGATTCTCTTGGCGTAGTTATATTTACGTTAGGCCCATATTTATTCAAATAAAAATTATAAATAATTTTCAAACTTTTATTAAAAACTTCTTTTGTCTCGGTTGAAACTTTGAGGTTTTCGTCTTGTATATCCAAATTGTCATTTATCTCGTCTATTAAACATTCTACCCCCGCAACATTTAAAAAAGGATTTAAAGCAGCGGCACAAGTAAAAACGGATGGTAACTCAATAAAATATTTTTAAACTTGTCTTTCATTGGTTCTATCATTTCTCTAAACATATTATTTTTATTTTGAAAAATTTTAAAATTCAAAGCCATAAAATATAATTCTTGAAGCACCAAATAACTAGTGGGATAATAAACTCCCGACAATTTTGTAGTTGAGTTTTTAAACACCTCAAGAAATTTGGATAAATGTTCAATATTTTTCCAACCCAAATACGGAAACGGTCGGCTTCGCATTATCCGAAAGACTATTATGAAAAGCTTTTAAAGTGTCTTTTGTTTTAAAGCACAATCAAACATATGACAAGTCGAATTCCACCTAGTAGGTACATCCTAATTAGGCCCTAAAAATCTAGATTCTGTATCTTTACAAAGTTGTTTATAATCTTGATATCTTTTTCTACTTTTTTTAAAAACGTCGTGTAAAATAAATCGAATAGCTTTTATAAAGCTATCAACAAATGGTACGGATAGACCATCTTGTACTACTAAATTAATAATATGTGCAACACAACGAGTATGAAAAAAATCATTGTTTTCAATCGGAAGATATTTTAATTTTAATTTTTCAACCGCGGTTGTGTTGTTGGAAGCGTTATCAAATGTCATTGAAAATATTTTATCTTGTAAATTAAATGTAGTTATTACATTATCCAAAATGTAAAATAAAAACTCTCCGGTGTGTGGATACGGAAATAGATCAAATGCAATCGTACGTTTCATCATTTGCCATGAACTGGGATCTACCCAATGAGCAGTGACGCAAAGGTATGATTCGGGCAAACCGTGTGGCGCCGACCAAACGTCACTAGTTAAGTTTACACCGGTATTTATATTTTCAAATAATACAATTAAATCATTTTTGCTTGCTTCCATAATTTTAAACAATAACGTCTAAGTGTAATACGACTTACGTGAGTGTAACGAGGTTGAAGCGTCTCTCGAATTAAGTTGGTTAACCGAGGGTTGTCGAAGTGATTGAAAGGCAAAGCTTCTTGACTCACAAACTTTGCTATTCGATCTCGAACCTCATTAACGTTGTAATTAAAGATTCCACTGTCTCCACTCAATTGTGTTTGTTGCGAATCCGGATTATTTTTCAACGACTTACAAAACTTCTTGCTAATGTGTTTGTTTAAAGTCGTGTTAGAATCTTTAGCAAGTAAAGCTCCACAAAACTTGCAACGAGCCTTTACAGATCCGTCACTCAACTCAACCATATCCCAATTGCACCAAACATCCATGTTACGATTGTGTGGAAGAACACGAACGACGGTTGGAGAGTTCGATAAACCTTGACCAACGGAAGATTGAGAGTGAGCCATATTGAGTTTGAGAGTAACGAGAGTATTGTTTGCGTTTTTTGCGTATGTTTTTTTGTGTTTGAAGCTTGGGTACCTTACCATATCAACCCACACCTATTTATACTTATTTTAGAGGCAAAAACAACAAAAAAGGGTCAAATTTGGTCCCCAACGGCTATATAGCGTTAAAAAAAGCTACTTTAAAGAAAACGGTCGAAACCGGGTCCAACCCGGGTTCAACCGGTTCGGGTCCGGTTCCGGGTCGGGTCCGGTTCTTGAAAAATCCAAAAACCCCAAACCGGGTACAACCCCCCGGTTTTTTCCGGGTACACCCGGTATCGGGTTGTACCTGGACCCGGGTACGGTTCGGATCTACCGGGTCGGGTATGGACCTGGTTTTTTGGTCACGTCTAAATTAGAACATCAACAATTGGGCCATTGGGTTGGGCCGAATCACCTCCCTATGAAACATGACCCAACCCAGTTATTATTAGCCCTCTTCTCTTCTTGTGTTTTCCTAGCAAATGTCTCAAGTCTCATCCCTCTAATCACTCATACTCATTTATTTTAATTCTCATATAGAAGATACACACATATACATGTACATACATGTAAATGATACATTCAATCGATCTGTGCTACGCCTCTTCTAACGATACTTTTAAATGTTTACATCTCGAGATTGGATTCAAAACGACGAGGAAATAATATGGCCACGAGATCCCCGTAGACGAGAAGGATCTTCTTTCAAGTACTCTTGTAAAGATTTAAGTCCAGATACAAAGATCTTTCTAAGCAACACCAAACATGTAATATTGACAATTAAAATTGACCATTTAAGTAGTCAAATGATGGTTAATTATCTTCGTGTATACACTTTCTAAAAGTTTATCTTATAATACTTGTAATGATACATGTAGACTGTTTATATGATCATTCTTTTATATTTGTGCCAATCACCTTGTGTCTTGTGGCAATAAAGTCAATGTCGTGATTGTCACTAGCTTAATATTTTTTCTAGAATAACGACTTAACATTTATTTATACTTACTTTACTTGCTTGTAAATCATATTAATTTCTACTCAAGATAAGATTTATCCATGGTGTTTTTATAAAAAAGAATTTGAGTCAATGTTAAGATATCAATCCAAATAAGTGAAATAACACGTGGCTTAATACTATTTTAATACGAGGTATTAATCGGAGTTATTTGTGACGATTTCGTGCGACGTCATAACAGTCGTAACAAAATGACCAGGATGTGAACAGAAGTGGTTTATAATATTTTATTTGTTTTGAATTAGTGTTTTTGTTGACTTTTTAATATATTTTAATCTGTAAATCTGATCAAATGATATATATTTCCACTTCCATCTTCTTCCACGAAATGTAATATCATTTATTTTAATTAACTTGTTGCTAATTTATTCAGCATGCATTCTTCGAGGAGAATATTTAAATAAAATCGTGATGGGGATTTTTTTTATTTAAAATAATATAAACAACAACTGTAAAAGTAAGAAAACAATAATGAAAACTAAATTGTTTTTTATTATTTTTAATCATTTTAGTTTTATTTCAAGACACTACTAGAAATTAAAATTGCGTGGCACCATGCGTTTACAGAAGTCTTTACGTTATGGCAATGACACTATCGTGATTAAACATGTAAAATAATCATGTGTTATGAATCCAAAAAAATATTTAGGTTATGGTTATAGTAAAAAAGTTTAAAAATAATCTGGATGATGTTTTAATCATTGAGTCAAATAAATCAACTAATTGTGTTATATACATTTATTGTTTCAAATGTCAGTTCATTACGTTATATAGTTTACATAGTTGTTGTGCGTATTTATCATTGTGTTTTACGTTTTTTATCATTTTGTTTTTTTGTATATTGTTTCTATATATTATATAAACTTGTTATATATAATTGCATTTTGTAATTAGAAGTGCATAATGATATACTTTCACTAATGTATTAATCAAAACTCATATTGTTAAAAATAATACAATGTGTTATTTTTTATAGTTTTTTATATATTATATAACTTGTTGGTATTTATTATTGTGTTTTACAATTAAAAGTACATTATTTTACAATTAAAAATACACAATAGTTTTTTTAGAATTAAAAGTACAATTATGCACCAATGTTTTTTCAAAGGAAATGGATAAGAAATCGTATAATATGGTAGTCCAATTTAATGTATGTATGCTCATAATGCGTGTACGAAAGTTGTTACTCGAATGTTTGTGTATGGCATGGTTTTAAGCCTACTTTGTGATTAAATTAAGTATGTTATGTGAGAAATGTTTCATGTACGTATCTCACATATATGTAGACATAAATTTTTTCTTTGACATAACTATAAAGGTATAACATAATCAGGAAAATAATTACTACATTAAATTTCTTTTGAATATCCATTCATTAAATTTTTATACAAATTTTTATACGGTTGTATATATAAATTACAGTTTAAGTGAAAAATGAGTTGAGATGGGTGTGAATGTACGTATTAGGCGTCATTGTCATTCTAAGTCACTGCATTCACATGTTGAAAGGGCATTCTCACGTAATCTTGTATGTTATTGTTTTTATACTATTTTTATTACGAAGTATATTATATTTTAGTAAAGACATCTCCACGTAGGATTATATAGGTAAGAAGTACCTTGACTTTTATCATGATTTAAACAACATATATCTTTACCCATCATTGGTGTCACTTTCAGAAATTTGGTTTCTTTATTTTAGCGTATTAGTATCACATATTTCATTATTATGAAAAAGCAAAGTTATAAGATATTTTGCTTCGGTTCTTGTTCTAAGAAACATATAATTTTTACGGAATATCAATATATTTTCGAATTCTTTACTTTACATAATATATAACAAAAAACTTGAAATAAAACTTTAGTAATTTGAGAGTTGTGAAAATAACTTTCAGATTGAAATTATTTGATAATTCACCCGAATAAATCAATCAAATATAACTCAGACGACATCAATAACTAGTATGTATTATTGTGTGATTTTTGTGAACTAGAAGAAAAAAATTCAAGAGTGTGACAAAAAATGATGATGCAATTCAATTTCAGGAAGAATCCAATTATGAAACTGCCGTTTGTAGTTTTTATTTTCAATTCGAATTCACTAAAAATGTGTATTTTTTCCACTCGAATTCAAAATGTGAAGTTCTGAAAATTAATTTTAAATGCATTTTAAATGAAATCATTTTTACCAAAATAAAATATTTCCAAACTGACTTGGCAAGTTTGTGAAATTGGACAAGTTTGAAGGATAGGACTTTCAAATATTGTAGAAGAAAATACATTTTTTGTTGGTCACTTTAAAGGTTATGTATGTTCTGAGAACCCTCATGCCAGAATTGATGGATAACGAGACTTTGGAACAGACAAGTAGGCAATGCAACTGGAAAAACGATAAATACATCCGTTGTGGTCACATCTTTAACGGTATATTCGATTCCCTATTTGACATCTATCAAATTGTTGAATCTGCAAAAGAACTATGGGATTCACTCGGTTCCAGTCTGGGATTCTGCCTATTAGACCCCGCTATATCAGAGGCGCTGTCCCCAAACTCCCGCAAAGAGGGTGTTGCCCCCTTGGAATCCCCATTAAGGTTATCGATATCGAACATCATAATAAACTCAAAAAAACTTGCACTCCATACCTCCTAACTTGTTTGATGGATATATTATGATCACATTGGTAATTAGTTAGTACAATTACACTAAAATAGCTATCACATATTGCGCAATTTCTAGTTTATATTTGGTTCATTGAATTAAATGAAGTTGAAACTAAAAACGAAACTGAGAAAAAAAATCTCCTAAAACAATGGAATTAATTTCTTTCTAGATGAAATTGTAAACGTACCAATGCCATATTAAATATCGATGATTTTGGAATGAACATATATCTGATCTAAAACACAACTAGAAATCAAATAAAAGAAAGCAATGATCAAATAAAAAACGTAAATCAAGTTTTGAACAGTTTCGTTGAAGAAATCAAGTTTCAAAATTAACCTTTAAGAGTTTCAAACAAACAAAATCAAGATTTGAAAATCCCAAATGGAAAACTCGTACCAAAGCAGGTTTGATAAAGATTACCAAAATAAACCCGAACCCTCACACCTTTGCTGCTAATTGTAACCATTAAGAATTTTCGAAGGCAAGATGGAGATCAGACAATACTAGAACCCATCTATTTGATAGAGGTGAACGTTACGACTAAGTGCAACGAACGGTTAGGAAGGGAGAGAGGTTTTGATGTAATCCAACTTCGTGCCTCACCTTTGACGTTGCTTGCAGGACTATGCAATCATTTAAAATTGTGGATTGTCGTTGATGATTATGGACTGAAGATTGTGGGATTATATAATTTTGGCAAAAGTTTCGACTTACACGTCGTGGACTGAAATTAAAGATTGTAGTTTTAGGGTGTATAATTATTCTCGGCTTTTAATTTTTTTCCACTCTAATCGTTCAGTTTTCTTCTGCTCCGAGTGTGGGAGAATAGTAGAACATCTTATTATTTAGTGTTCATTAAATATGAGCTTATCGATCCGGTTTAGATTTCTAGAGTTTCTTGTGTACTCCGTATATATATTGTTAGACAACCTTTAGTACATAATCCATATCAATTCAGTATTTTAATATTAGATAATATAATTAATAAAAAATAATTAAGAAAGTGCCCTTTTTCTGTGTTTGAATACATGACAGATTATCGTCATGGTGGGAGATCGATGCCAACAATATTTTGAGTCAATTCCATTGCTCAATAAATTATTAGAAGCAGTTACATTGTTGGCATCCTAAATCATATCATAAGATATCCTAGTATAAATACACACACATGTACACACACACACTAATAAAAAAACTACATTTAAAGCAAATGTCAACATACAACATATATAAATATACGCACAACTAAGTAACCATTATCTTTGTTTTGAATCATTCAAACACAAACTTCAAACCAAAATGAGAGAGGGTTGTTGCTCCATTGTTTCCACAGTGGTGTTCAAATTACTCTTTGTGTTCTTCGTCTTCGAGTTTGGTGTTGGTCAGTACCATCATTAATTTATGTTTGATTTTTGTTTCGATTTGTTGTTATATATGTGAATATGTTTTTGTGCAGTGGGTGCTACACTTGGAGCAATTGCAGGAGCAGTGATAGGATGGAGTAATAACAACATGAGGTTGAAGAAAAGCATAATCATAGGGACAGCATCAGGGACAACTTTATCATATAGGCTCGTTAAAGCCGTCTCTGATTACTTTCATTCTGATGATGATGAACTTGATTTCTTTATTCATCAGGTGGGTTGGTTATACCGCGTCAATCTGTTCAATTTAAGTCATCATTCTACGGGAAAAGTTTTTTTTTTTTCTCGTTAAACGATTAATCCTAATTATACTCTAGGTCAAGCTTATAGCAGGAGATCTAGAGAAAATACTTCATCATGATGAACATAAAATCATGGGATTCAACAAGGTGATAACATTGTGTTAGTGTTGATCAGTATCTTGACTTGTGCCTTTTCGATCCTTTCCACATGTATATTAGTTTCCTTAGTTGTTTTTGCATACATCGCCATATGTTATGTGCTAATTAATGCATTGATCAACCAGCAGGCCCCCTTTGCGAAGCTTATATGTTGGTAGATTCGCGTCAAGTTCTTGAAACAGTGTCACTAGTCATGCGCAAATGTTTAATTTGGTTCGTGTAGTTGAATGTGGACATGTATCGGATGTTCAGTTTCTCTGTAAGGTAGCCCATGTATCATCGTCGAAGATAGAAGATCTCCATGGCGTAAGAAGACCGGTAAGAACATATGATAAAAACTATGTATCATGTTGTGTCATAAATATTGTTTACCATTTGTAAGCTTATATATAGTTCCCGTGTATAAAAGTCTAGCATCACATTGTAAGATTCTTTCGGTTTAGTTTCCATTTTTGTAATTGCATACATATGTTAAAGTACCTTTAAGATGTAATAGTGAAATTATGAGATGTTAAAACAAAAACAAAATAGTGAAATAATGAGGAAAAAGAAGAAAAGGATTGAATTAATTCTAACAAAAAATTCACAAGGTACAAACTCATAATCAATGAAAGTAACATGAGTACTTTGTGGATATTTGGATTGTACACAAATTTAGTTTTGAAAGCAAGACCCCTCGACAATGGAAGAGAAGGGAGAAGCGATAGTGATTCTATTTCTCCCTTGTCTCTTCTTTGTCCATTTGAATGAATCCCTTATAAATAACACCGTTGAAGTCTTTCGAACACAGTGTTGATCAAACGTGTGAATGCAACGTCAAGCATGGTGCTGAAGATACGAAAGCAGGGTACGCGTGGTGGGATTATTGTGTGGTTGGGGATTGCCGGAGAGCCCTAAACCTATACTATAGGTGATAACATAAAGGATACGGTCAGTGGCGGAGCTTCAACTCTTTCGTAGGGAGAGCGGGGGAGAAAATAATTTTTTAGGGGGACGGACTCGATATTTATATAAAAGTTTATACTACTGGGTCAAAAAATTACACTATATGAAGCGCCGGTAGAAGTAGGTACGGCAGTGGTATGCAAGAAGTGGTTTTGTTCAAAGCCTAGTGAATTATATCATCAGTAGTTACGATTTATATATATATAATAATCATTAGTCTGATATTTAGACTTTTGTAATAACATTAAAGTATATTGTGAAGTACACGTAAAGATTGTTAAGATAGTTTTTAGGAGGATATAACTTTTCTCACTAAATGGCTAATAATTTATTCTGTGTATGGTATGTAAAGATTGTTAAGATAGTTTTTAGGAGAATATAACCTTTCTCACTAAATGGCTGATTATTTATTCTATGTGTACGGGATGTTGGTGATTTAATGTCAACAACCCATTTTAATTTAGTTGTATTTATTTACTCTCAAATAAAAATAATAATAAACATTGATAGCAATGTAAAGTACAAGCTTGTTGTTTGAGATTAGTGATCAGTCATAACTAATTATTTTACTAGTAGTAACTATTAACACCAAGTTGGGTTAATAGTAGCAAATATGTTGTTCATAACAACTTGGGTTAAGTAAGTGTAAGTGTGTATCATTAATCAACACCAAGTTGGGTTATGAGCTCAAATGTGTATAAATTAGTAACAACTTAGGCAATTTACGATAACTTAGTAACTATCAAGTTAACCGTCTTACTACTAGGTTTGTTACTAAAAGACTTCTTTTTGATATAATTGGATAACTACCAACTCTTTTAAAAATAAGCTAACATAATCTTTCATGAAGAACTGTGTTAATTCAACTGAACGTTGTATTAACCATTCAGTTATAAAAAAAGTGTTATGCGTTTGCACAACATAAATCGAATATTCGTTCTTGATTCTTTTTGTTATTGGATTAAAGATATCAAGAGTACAATCAAAATATATTAATATGCCAATAACTAATTCGCAATTCAGAGAGAAATCCAAATGTTCACGAAGTACAAAACCTACATATAGGATTGACTCTTAACAATTTACGTTTTGTTGTTGTGTTTCAATATCTCTATCAGTCGATCTCTCACTTTCAAGAGCCGAACAACCTGATGATGAATCCGAAGCACATCATTTATAAACTACAATATTAAAATTGTCAATATTGTTGTTAATTTGTCATGTAATAAATAATAACTGTTGTTCTAGACAACGACATGGCGTGCAAGATGGTTTTGTTTTGCTAGCTGTTTAGTACACTTGGTTGTTGATATTATTGCCAATAGCCCAATATTGTTGTTTAGTCAACTCTTCGATCAATATCAATAAAAATATTTGAATGTTTACATTATGTTATTTTTATTTTGTATACAAATATCTAAATGTAAAACGCTAGCTAGGTATGCATATAGTGTTTAAGATTTGACAGAATGTCTAATTGTAATTAGATATACCTAACTAAAAGACTAAAAAGTATTCTTGACTTAATGGGTTTCACATGGGAATATGTGATATAAAAGAAATTAAAATAAAATAAGGATGTGGCAAATTAACATTTTTGTGTGTTAAGAGTTAATCTTTTAATCTTCCTTAAGTTTAGATTGCTTCTTGGTGGAAACAAGAAATGGTTACCTTTGGTGATGGATAATCAAAACAATGATGGTCAAAGTAATTCATATATTTTTTTCTATTGATCGAGACATGGACATCCAAGATAAATAATAAAGAGAATAAAAAATACAAGGACAGAATAAATCAAGAGCCGGAAATATGGTCTAAAGGAGGGAAATGATTTGGTTAATAACTACCGGTAGCATATCCCAAAATAAAGAGAATAAAATTTTAATCTTAATACTTCCCCTTAAGTTGGAGCGTGTAGATCTCTGACGTCCAACTTGTCAAGCAAAAAACGTAATTGTTGAGTGCCCAATCCTTTTGTGAGTAAATCCGCAATTTGCATTCGAGTGTCAATACATAGAGGTTGAACTTCTTGAGACTCGACCCTTTCTCGGACAAAGTAGCAATCCATTTCTACATGTTTCGTTCGTTCATGAAATACGGGGTTGTTAGCGATGTGCCTAGCCGCTTGGTTGTCACAAAAAAGAGGAGTTGGTCCGCTCAAGTTCACATCTAGCTCTTTGAGAAGCCATCGCATCCATAAAATTTCACTAACTATAGAGGCCATGGATCTATATTAAACTTCGGCCGAGAAACGTGATACAACAGCTTGTTTCTTCGTTTTCCAAGAGACAGGGGCCCCTCCAAGAAGAAGAAGGTATCTGGTTCTAGACCTTCTTGTAAATGGGCAACCTAGCCAATCAGAGTCGCAATATGTAACGAGTTTACATCCACCATCTCGGGGCAACAAAATGCCTTGACCAACCGTCCCTTTCAAGTAACGTAGCACCCGATGGACTGCATCCGTATGACTTTGTCTTGGGTCAGCTACAAATTGACTAAGCACATTTACAGAATAGGCAACGTCAGGTCTAGTGGCTTGAAGGTAGAGAAGCGATCCTATCAAGCGACAATATTGATTAGCATCCACCTTGGGTTCTTCACTTCTTTTATCCAACTTTAGATTCCGCTCAAAAGGAAATGGGCTTGGCTTGTGTAACATCCGCCATTTTCAAAACTTAAACCTAAACCCGAATCCATTTTGAACTTCCGTTATTAAAATTATTTTAAAATGCATCAAATGTACAACTTAACCAATGTTTTTGATGATACTTTTATTTAATTTCCATTTATCAAAATCATTTAAACAATTTATATCAATTTTATAAGTTATAAAATAGAGTTTATAAATGTATGAAAATTAAATGTTATTTATATGTTTTAACTACTAAATTAAAAATAAAGAATTAAATTTCAAAGTTAAACAAACTTATAAAACTCTATTGGTAATCATGAATTGTAATAAATAATCAACTTAAAATTTATAAACTTTATAAAAGTTGTAAAGTTTAATGAATAATTAAGTTGATTTGTTATTTAAGTTGTATTTATAAGTAAAGGGTTCATTTTGTAATTCCTAAAATTTAATCTAAAACATTTTACATAAAATAACAAAATAGAATACTTTAGGGGCCAAAATGTAAAATAATTAAGAACAACCCAAACCGCCCCCCCCCCCCCCCCCCCACCCCCGTTTTTCCGGCCATCGACCGGCAGACCTCCGATGAGGCGCCGACGAGGCCAATTACTTCACCAAAACATGGAATTCGGCTCTAAACGTTTCGTCAAATCGAATCGAACTTGATTAACTACCTAGATTACGTTTAAACATCGGTTACAAAGCCATTCATGCGAAGTAACCGAAGCTTTTTAAACTCGTTCAAGCATTTAATCGCAATAATAATCAAATTAACTTAACATAAACGATCACTTATCTATCACTGATCGATCTCGTGTTAACACATTGAAATCGGGTAATTGATTTCACCTACACACTCGATTTTTCATAGGGATTAAAACCCCTAAGATTAATTTGGTTAACATGCTCGAATTAGGGGTCAATTTGTGGTTAACCGGTTCTAGGGTTCTTAAGGATTGGGGGGATGCCTAACTAACTTTGTTTTTAAGAGTTAAAATGAAATTACTAACACGGCTGAGAGCCCTGGTTCACTGGTTAAGACTCTTGCACCTTTATCATGAGGTCCCGGGTTTGAACCCGGGCACCCTCATGTGATTTTTTAAGGCTTTTTCAGCCTTATTTTAATTATAAAAAATTTCAATAAATATAAAACGTTTTTTTACAAACTTTAAATATTTTTATAATCATCTAAATATTCTCTGTAAATTAATTCTTGTACAACATTTTTAATATTTTATTATATAAGTTATTTACAAATGTTATAACTAAATAATTTTTATAAAAGTTGATTTATATATAATAATTTAAATTATTAAATTATTATTGGACCCTATGTTATCTTTGAATAGGAATTAATCATGATAATTATAGAATTTAAATATATTTATAATTTAATTCACAAGTTATTTACAAGGATTTAGTTCCTTTAAAATTTCATAAATGGTACTTTTATAAGAGTTCACTAATTTTATTTATAAAACCTCCAAACTCTATTACCATGGTTCACGTTAAATCGTTAATCTTATTATTAACCTAAATCTTGTAAACATATGCATAATTAGGTACCTTGTGACGATTCACCTTGGAACAACACCTATTATTATTCTTATTAATCGTCATCCTTATACTTATTTGACCAAGTGAGTTTCCTTGCCCATTTTTACATTTTTCACACTATTTTGGGATGAAACATGATACTTATACATCATACATTTATAAACGTTTGAGACTTGTAAAGCACTTGCAATTCATCTTTATATTTTGTCATGGCTATTTGTGGGTTGTAAGTGATTATATGAGATACATAGTTTGTTTACAATCATTAACTATTGTTAGCCTGGTGACGTCTTAGATCTTTGGGCCTGACAAGCCTATTTGGTGCTAAAGCCGAGGTATTGCCGGCTCCTGATGACGTATGCTTATTCATGATGGGAACCAAATACACTTAGCCAATCTTATATACTTGTAATCAAGTCGAGGTTTGATTGTAACGATATGTGTTCTATAACCTTACTAACTTATAACTTATGACATGAATTGCTACTTGTAACCTTGTTATATTATGTATGAAAACCTTGGAAACTCACCAACTATTTTTAGTTGACCTTTTATTTTCATCATGTTTTTCAGGTTTACTTCTTGTGGATTTCTCTTCGTGCTCGTATAAGACTTGGACATAGTTTAACTTAACATGTTGTTTCTTTGTTGGATGCTTTTGTATTGTATGAACTTATTTGTCTTGTAATGTTTTAATAAATAATGGCATTTAATAATATTACAACTTAATTAGTTCCATGTGCTATGAGCAATCGTCTCCCATTCATCCGCCCCGATAATTCCGCCGTCGGTCGGGGTGTGACAGCTTGCACCCTTGTAAGCCACAATCTTTAAGTATATCTAGAATATATTTTCTTTGGTTTAGGACGAGACCTTCTGGTGTACGAGCAACTTTTATACCAAGGAAGTACTTGAGATTACCTAAATCTTTAATGCTAAACCATTTGTCAAGCTCATCTTTAGTGTGTTGTATCTTTCCCACATCGTTTCCCACCATAATGACGTCATCTACATAGATGAGTGCTGCCACAAAACATTTATCCCTTTTGAATATAAAGAGGGAATAGTCTGCCTTGCATTGCTTGAAGCCAAGTTCAAGAAGAGAAGAAGTGAACTTTTGGTACCAATTACGAGATGCTTGCTTTAGGCCATAAAAAGGATTTATTCAATTTGCAAACTTTTGTTTCATCCTTTTTAGCAAACCTTTGCGGAAGCTTCATGTAAACTTCTTTGTCTAGGTCTCCATGTAAAAACGCATTATTAACATCGAGTTGGTTAATAGCCCAATTCTTCTTGACAGCAACGGCTAGAAGCGTTCTAACCGTTACCAACTTTGCGACTGGGGTGAACGTGTCATGATAGTCAACCCCCTCCATTTGTGTGAACCCTTTTTTGAATCGCTAATAAGTGATCAAGCAACCTCTAATAAGTGTCGGTGTTTCCGCTCGACGACTCCATTTTGTTGGGGGTGTGAGGGCAAGTGGTTCAAGTAAAATCCCTCGTTCATTATAAAAATCAATCATATCATTAGACGTGAACTCCCCCTCCCCCCTTATCACATTTAACTTTCTTAATGGATTTTTCAAATAGAGTTTTTACCATATTGTAAAAAAAACTTTAAACATTTACTCGTCTCATGCTTGAATTTTAGAAGAAACACCCTTGTAGCTTTACTATAATCATCTACAATAGTTAAAAAAGAACTTGCTCCTGAGGAAGAGGAGTACGATACTTCCCCCAATGTCACAATGCGCCAAATCAAAACAAGCATTTGTTTTCATGTAACTACTTGAGAAAAGAAGCTTGGTATGCTTGGCCTTAGAGCAAGAGTCACACAGTTTGTTTAAAGTTACATTTTTAAGAAAATCGATTTCAACAAGCTTATCTTCCGATGCGTGTCCTAACCTTTTATGCAAAATATTTCTGCTGGTCATCATGGCTCTTCTCTCAACATCAAACAACCCCATTCGGTGACACAAATGGTTTTGTCAAACGACCCCATCACGGCTCTCCTCGTGTGAAGCTTCTACATGACACAAAAATCAAGAAAAAACGTTATTACGCATTGGAGATTTTTGGTCAATCGACTCACAGACAAAAGATTACAATTGAATTTAGGAATATAAAGAACCCCTTTTAACTTTGATCCCCCTTGTAGAGTACATTCACCTTTACCCTTTACAGGGATAGCACTCCCATCGGGAATGATTACAGGTTCCTTATTAGGACAAATGGTTTTGTTATTAAGAATTGTTTCATCATGAGTTATGTGTTCTGTAGCACCAGAGTCCACAACCCAATCGTTGTCCCATCCCCTTTTATCCGGTACAAGACTTTCCTTTGTTTTATCACCGGCCATGGTGAATGGTGATGGTCGCCGATTAGATTTGTGTCTCACGTTTGAACCGATCTGATACCATCAAAACAATGATGGTCAAAGTAATTCATATATTTTTCTCTATTGATCGACATGGAGGGCAGCCAAGATAAATAATAAAGAGAATAAAATTTTAATCTTAATAGATAATAGATCGATCAATAATGAAGAACAATGTATCCCAAAGTCGGGAGTAAACAATGTTATTACGATATATATGTGAAATATGTGAAAAGAAGATTAACCACTTATCTACTAAATCCAAATGCCCCATCTGATCAATCAAGGACCACTGTACAATCAAATTTGTATTTTGTAATGGGTGAAAAGAAAAGGTTGTCAACCAAGAATAATTACTTGAAATAGTATTGTTTTATAAACTAATTATAAAAAATTTAAACACAACTGTAATTAATATGAAAAAATATATAAAGTTTTTTGGCGTATCTTATAGCTTTTTAGTTGCACTTTATTTGAAAAAAAATATCAAATTGTATTATGTTTTGTATTAAACTAGTGATGTCCATCAACGCGTGTTGCTCGTGTGATGGACATTCAAACCGACTTCTCTATCCCATGTGTGATAGACGTTCAAACTCATGTGCTAACTACTTTTCCATCACAATAACTGGCATATCCGGGTCAAGAACCTGTATTTGCCTGCGGACATTCTTGGACGCTCAGAAGTGTTGGTTTTTCGTGGCTAACCATTTGCTGCGCCAAAATGACAAACACAACACATTTTTAGGTTTTTATCATCGCTAATATGGAATGCAAGTCAACCATCATAGAAAACCAACATGGACAACAAAATGAAACTCAAAACACAATCAAAGGAATAATATTTACACATCTATAGTTGTCTCGTGCTCCGGAGACTCCCTCTTCTGTTTCGGCTTTCACCAACCACCTGCCATTGCATCTAACGAGCCGAAACAGAAGAGGGAGTCGCCGGAGCACGACCTTCCACCGTCCACAAACACGCCAGAGGACGACGGGCATGGCCGGAGCACTAGAGGGAGTTCTCGGAGCACGACCTGCCACCATCCACAGCCTTGTCGAAGCACTGCGGTCGCGACCCAAGCAACCACAGAGGACCGGGGAGTAGAATGAAATGCGCTAGATCGTACATCGGCGACAAGGGCGAAGGGCCACGGCCGATGATGGCAATGGCGGCGACTCCCAGCGGAAGACCAACAACCACGACGCCGACACATGCACCGCGGAGCGAACGAAAACCAAGAGTCAAAGGCCCACCATCTCCGGCAACTAGGGGTGAGCTATGTCGGGTACCCAACGCTTATTAAGTCTGGACCGACCCGACCCGATACCCGAGTAACGTGAATTAGAAGGACCGATACCTTACCCTATGGTTAGAAATCGAGTATCGGGTATCGAGTTTTGAAGATGGTGAAGGCAAGAAACAATTTAACAATACACAGGTATTGATCGACAACAACAATAAGCAATGTAATACACAGCAATATTAATATGCCCATTGTGTTTATAGGGTTCTGTTGCCATTATATTACGATATTTCCATCCGATATTTTTTTAAGTTTGTTAAATTTTTTACGTAGTTTTGGGATTAATCAAATGTCATGTAACCGATTGTCGCTCCTGAGTACCGACCCGATCCCGATTTTAATAAAATAAAGGTACCAAGTACTTACCATGCGTTGTAATATCGGTTCGATAGTCGGTACTTTATTGGTTCGGTTCTAGGTAATAATCGGCATTTCCCTATACTTACTCACCCCTACCGGCAACATCACCGGGGAGTTTCTCTCCAAACTAATATACTCACAGATCCACCTAATAAAGGAAGAAACAGTGCAATAGCCACTTGTACCATAAACATAAACAGTAGTATACATAAAATAACTATTCATCTTACATGAGTAGTTAATATAGGGGTAATTATATCAGTTTTATTAATCAAGATCTTCTATTTTTATTTTCCCTCCTTATAAAATACACTATGATGTGTTCTAAAGTTTTTTACTTTGGATTGGTAGAAAATAATTGTTGCACACTAATTATTGTAAAAAGATCTCATAACGACCCTCTAGTTGAGAAATATTGGTTGTCAATCTTACAAAAGAGTGGTTTTACAAACCATTACATAAAATATACCGGGGGCTATAGAAAGTTTTAGGCGCCAACCTGTTCTGACATGTCTTCTTTGTTGGATTTGTCGCAAACTAAATAAAATTTTAAGACCCGACCCATTCTGAGATAATGGCCTAGAGGTGGTAAAATGAGTTGGTTGGATTGGGTTGGTTGTTTGGTTAGGATAGATTTGGGTCTGGATGGATTCGGGTCAAAATGGATCATTTTTTAAAAAATCAAATACTGTTTTTCTAGTTTCTACAATCCAACAACACATATAGACAGATGTTTATACGATCTTGAAAAGATACATATACGACTTCATCTATAAAGGGTGGTACTTTCAATAAAGCGAGGATGATGGTGCGATAATGAAGCGGAGGCCCAACTATAGGTGTGGTGGTGATGAGCGATGAAACTCAACGAAGGTGCAGACTGATGCAGAGCTCGACTGTAGGTGCGGTGGTGGCACACGATGAAACTTGACGGAGGTGGGAGGGTGTAGATGCGGTGGACCGGTGGTGGTGTGGTGGTGGTTCGATGGTGGTATGGTGGTGGTTCGGTGGTGTTGCGGGATGAAAGTCAACCGATGTAACCAATTTGAGTGAAAGAAACATTAACTTATTGTGACTTGAAGCTTTAATATTGAAAACCAATCTTGACCTATGTTTATTTTTTCCAAATAAGTTTTTAACCCATCTTAACCCCTTTGTATTTTTTATTCAATCCATTCTAACTCATTTTTATTTTTAAAACACCCATTATGACTCAAAATCATATTTATGAACTTCTTTTGTCACCTCTAAATAATACGTTCTAACTTAACATATTTTTTGCCCTCACTAACGAAAGTCCTGAAGCTACTACTTCACAAGAGAATGTGAAGAAATTAAAAATTTTGGGGTGGAACATGTAAGCAGGGAAGAACAAAAGGCATATGCATTAACAAGGCGTTACCAAAGATAAAATTGCGAAATGTGAGAGTTTATGGAGTGAAGAATCTTTATAAAAAGAATTAATATTAACTATTCTTTTTGAAAGATAGTTTAGTAGTTAAAAGTTAGTAACACTAAGTTGGTAACAATTCATCAATGTTAAGGTTTAAACCTTGGAACTAAAAAAAATAAAGTCTCTCACTTTCTTCTTGAACTATTACAGCAGGAAAATCAAGTCGATCTGGGGTCCAAGTTAGAATCAATTTTAGTTACTACTTTTTAGCAATTTTAGTTTGAAATACTTTTCTTAAGAAAGAGGGAGTCGTTATGTTTTTCCTAGTTTTCTCCGGATTACTAGTCAACGATACATCATGTTTCCGTTTACCCTAGTTTTCTTCATATTATCTCTATTTTGTAGGGTCTCGTCTTAGTTTTTCTTAATTTTTTTCACTTTTATCAAATTAATTTATTGGATAATATTGGAGTGTTAATGTAACCGGTTGTATGAATATTTCACGGTATTGATTCCGTCCCCTTTAATTGTTCAAGATTTTTTCTTTTATATACAAATTGTTAGTGTAAAAATGTGTGTACTTATTAAAACTTTAATAAAAGAGTAACGGTTCTTTTTAAAGTTCTTGTGTTCGTGTGAATCGTATTCAAACCTCTGAAGTACTTCTACACCAACTCCACTATATATACATCCTTCTTCCTAACTTACTCATACGGCTTTCTTTGACCTTTTTAAATGACATACAAAAGTTAATTAACTACCAATAACTGCATAACAAACTAACAATCACAACTTCTAGTTACTGAAATATTGATTTGAACCAGAAGATTGTTTGATGCAGGCTCAAGTGTGTAGGAGCAAGTTATTTTCTTTTTGAAGGGCTAAAATTGCTTATCTAAAAGGCTTTACTAAAATGATCATAACTTGGGCTTGAAGTCACTGTTTTGGGCCCGCTAAATGACCGTTGGACCGAGAAACACGTTTTCACAAATTTCTTAGGCGGTTTGGGTCATCATTTCAGCCAAAAAAACGGATTATTTTAAGAGTGTGTGAAATCCTGATTATCGGTATTTTTTATGAATCAATGATAGCTAAAATAGTTGTTTCTTGTATTCTCGGTGAATCTACAGATTCAATTATTATCTTTTGTTTCCGCCTACGTCACCGTTTGTCAACCATGGTGAGCCAGTGATCCGCAGTGCCCAGGCAAAATAAGAGCAAACGGCAGTAAGGTTTTTAAAAAATCACAAAAGCCAAAATTTGTTGTATTCTTTGATCTCTACATAAACCTTTCCGCAGTGGACCCTTCAATCCATATTAAAACATATAACACCCCTCCTTATACATACATACATACATACATACATATATTTACAAGCCAATGTTGTTGTTTTGAATCATTGCTCGGATAATATTTTTAAACGAAAATGAGAGAGGTTTGTTGCGCCTTCGTGTTCGAAGTAGTGTTCAGGTTACTCGTTGTGTTTTTCGTCTTCGAGTTTGGAGTTGGTGAGCACCATTGAGTTGTTTCTTCTAATTACTTTTGATTGTTTTTGTTTGAGTTCGTTGTTATGTGAATATGTTTGGTGTAGTGGGTGCTACACTTGGAGCATTTGCAGGAGCTGTAATAGGATGGAGTAATAATATGAGGTTGAAGGAATGCGTAATCATAGGTACAACATCAGGGACAACTTTATCGTATAAGCTCGTTAAAGCTATCTCTGATTACTTACATTCTAGTCTTGATAAAGATGACGATGATGAACTTGTGTTCCTTGTTCGTCTGGTGAGTTGATTATATCGCGCCAATCTGATCAAGTTTGATTATCATCTTACACGAAAAGATTTTTTTTAAAGGATTAATACGTCGCAATTGTACTTTAGGTTAAGCTTATAGCAGGCGAACTGGTGAAAATACTTCGTCATGATGAACATATAATCAAGGGATTTAAAAAGGTAATATCATTTCATTGTGAATGTAAGGGATACAATTCTTGATACACTCTAAAATACGACACGAAAAATAGCCAGATTTGGGGTTGTGACATCTAACATGTTTAATATTATGTCAGATTGGCCATTTATAACGTGTTTGATTATACCCTTAGTCATGTACGGATTGACTATTTGACCGTTTATTTAAAGAAGCTGATGGTTAATTACCTTAAAATTTAATACAAATACATTTTTTGCGTTAAACCAGTCAACTCGCTTACCATTCAACTCATATGGGTTACACAATATTGAGTATGGGTCTCAATTATAATGGGTTGGTGGCTTAAATCTTTGAATCTGAACACGACAAATATATTTGTATTTGTCATAGACATCAATAGTAACATGGCACATTTAGAATAATTTAAATGGGATGCAACCTTGTTATTTTTTATCTAAATTAGTCAAACACGTTGATCGATTGTAAATTAGTTGTAAACTTGTTAAACTCGTTGGTGAGTTGTAACAAATAGCTTACACAGGTCATAAACGGTCTAAGGTATCAACATGCTTAATTGAAAAGTATAAACATATCTACCCAAACACAATACTTTAACTAAACAGTAAACACAACTTATATGACAACACAAAGCTGATTATTTTATTGTTGGTAAACACTGATTTTTAGTACCAACTAATATTCAACCTCTGTGTTGCGGCGGGGGCGTAAAACGATGGCATCGTCAGCGACCACTAACACTGAAAAAGATTGTATTAAAAAAGAAATAAAAAAGAAAAAAATAAAGTCGAACAAAATTAGATGTAAAAACATAAAATAATAAAATAATAAACAAGACGATCTAGGACCCGCACGTTGCAACATGACCGTTAAATGAGAAAAATAGGCTTAATAACGTTGAACCACACGCACTTATTATGACATGTTAACTTTTCAAATTTAAAACAAAACGTAAACAAAGAAAAAAAAAGTTGTAGGGGTTAAGTTGTACCTTATGTATAAATCGGGTTTAAAATAAAAAAATAAAAGAAAAAAACAAAAAATATGTACAACTTTTAATGCTTAAATTACAACAATCAATGCAATGCAACATTGAGTTCATAATTAATATTTATTAAATTATATTTCACACTTTATCATATGTTTATGTGCTAATTAATGCATGGATAACCAGCAGGCCCCCTTGCCAAGATGTTTAATTTGGTAGATTCATCCTCTCCTTGAACCATTGTCACAAGTCACACGCAGGTTTAATTTGGTTCGTATAATCAAATGCAGATGGAAATGTATCATTAAGATGTTATTAGTTTTCTATGTAAGATAGCCCGTTTATCGATTTTTGAAAATAGAACTTTTAGACAGGGTATGAACACGACATCAGATAAAAACTATGTATCATGTTGCCCGTTTATCGATTTTTGAAAATAGAACTTCTAGACAGGGTATGAACACGACATCAGATAAAAACTATGTATCATGTTGTGTAATAACATTCTATGTGTATCGTTTACCATTTGCTACCTCATTTAAAGTTCCCAACCAATGGAAAAGTGAGTAGTACCGACGACATATCCCCGACGGTTTATATCTGTCCTTTACTAATAGCCCTCTATTTTGTTGTGTTGAAAACTCATATTCCTAAATCCCTTACGTAAAAGTCTAGTATCATCTTATGAATATATTATTTTTGGGTTAGTTTCCAATTTTGTTCATACATATGTGAACATACCTTTACGATGTTGAACTAACAGAATTTTTGAAGGATAAAAGGAATGAATTAAATCCAAATTAAAATTTTTCACAACTTATAAAGATTTTTTCTCATAGGAAAAGATGAAGTCGCAACACATCATTAATAAACTATATAATAAAAAAAATAGCAGTATGGTTGTTAATGGTCATGTATTAATTAGTAATATTTTCTATAACAACTTCTTATCTACATTCAAATTATTGCTATAAACCATCAATACTTATTACTCGTAGGGTTTAAAGCTTTAAATCATCTATCTCTTGATAGAAGAGAGTTCTTAAACTAAACAGTAATTATGTGGTTTGAAGACTAAGACCAGCTGATGGTTTTGTGGCCCTACCTGTTTCGTTTTTAAGGTTATTGTGATGAATGTTAAATTAATAAATAATACACCCATGCAGAAAGCCTATAAGGTTTCGGTTTTTTCTATCCACTTGGTATTTTTTTTTAAAGAAAAAAAGTAGGAGAATTTCAGTGACAGAGAGCTCTGTCAGTAATCTTGATGAAATAAAGGGTGTTTGTAGACTAATATCATGTTTGTCAAAAAAAAATAAAAGTAATTTTTTGACTTTTAAAAAGGTAAAAATATCAAAATACCACTCCAAAAATTTATTTTTACCAAACACCCACTAATCCATCTATGATATATAATCAATCAGAAAAAACGTGACGTGCATAAAATTTATGAGTGGACTACAAATGGATATTATTGATGGATCAACGTTGGATGGTATCATCAACATAATACCAACATAATTTACTTAGAGTTCACATCTCAATATCACCAATCCATGGATGCTTTACCTAAGGGATTATCGACGAGGATATCACTGACGATGATATCACCCACAACGATTAAGGAAATGTATGGCCTTAAATGTCAATATTACCAGCGGATGATTCAGCTACGGATTAATTACGTAACAACCAACTATTTCTGTTGGTAATGTTAATGAATTTATAAGCCCTTACAATTAGAAGGGTAAAGCCATAATGGGTGAAAAGAAACCCTACAAAGTAAGAAGATGACAAGAGTAACATCTTCATAGCTGACAATCCCTCCCTTCTCCGGCTATTCATCTTCTTATCGGACCATCTAAAGTTGTCATCCGGCGTACTATAATTATGCATATTATAAGATGACAGAGTAACATCTTCGCAGCTGATAGCTCAGAGTAACATCTTCACAACTGATGTTCAAGTTGCGTCCATAATGAGGTATGTAGTTGGTTTTTCTAACATTAACCCCTTCCAACAGCTATAATCTCATTCAAATCCTATTTATTTTAATACTATAATTATGCATATTTACCCGACTTATTTTCTACACCATCTCTTTACAACTTCTCAAAATATGGATGTCCAACCTTCTAATTGAATATTGTAACATGAGTTGGTCGTCATCTAGTTCCCATAATTCATCTTAAACGAATCATCATGACTTCTCGTTTATTTCCTTATTCCCCAACGTTTGCTAGATCCTAAAGTTAAAGATACCGCAAACTCAAAAAACTATGTTAAAAAATTTTATCATGCAAAGTGGCATAAACGTCTAATAAAATATTTTCTTCAACAATCTAAATATAATGATGATATGTTAAGAGAGAGGTTCTAAATGAGAAAATTATTAGTTTTACAAATAGTTGACAATATAGAGATGAACTTTGAATATTTTTAACTAAGTTATGATGTAAGATGGAAAAGAAGATTCACAACATTACAAAAGTATACATTGTTGATAGATAATCTAGCATATGAAAAAGTTCTTAATTCGTTGGATGAATATTTGAATATGTCGAAAAGAACACCACGTGAACGGCTACAACAATTAGGGATAGTGTCATTAGAGTGGATGGATAATAATATTAGCATAAAACAACCACAAGTGACATACAAATTTTATACTCCCTTCATGAAACTCGGCATGATTTTCTTGACATGTTAGATGTTGATTGTAAGCATTGAATTTGGAGGAATCACCCCATCGCGTGGGTGGGTGGGTGGTGACTCTAATGCTTGAAGTAGCGGAGCTCACAAGATACGTTGTTTTGGCATTCTTTGGTATCTTTGCATTCCATTAATGGCAAATAAAAACAATACAAGTATAAGTATTATCTTGAAGATGAGATATACGTCAATTTGGAAATATTTGTGAAATCAGTTTCTTTTCTAGTTGGTGCCAAACAAATACGATACAAGACTGCACAAGAAGCGACAAGGAAGAATGTGGAATGAGTTAGCTTTCGCTAACCTTAAAGCTTGTTAGGGTACGTATAGTTCATCTACTTGCACAAGCGTGACATCCAAATAAAAATAATTGTAACTTTTTGTATTTTTTATTGTCTAGTCCTGTAAATTTGTTTATTTAATGAAATATTAATTTAAATTCTTATTATACCTAAAAGTAATTATGTTAACTAGTTCGTATCAAATTTAATTAACTAAAAAAAGGTTTAGTAATGATTGAAAAATGCATTCAGTATTTGAGCAAATTTTTAGAGATGGTTTAAGGATGATATATATAACACATACGCAAGGGATAGAATGTTGAAAGATTAGTGAAAGATGTACTCATTCACCTTTAATGAATCAAACTAGCTAGATTAAAGAATGGATAACCTAAGATCCAAACCCGAACTAATGCATGTTTATTTAAAATATTAACAACCAATGATTGTTGAGCTGTGGTACTTGAATGGTGGTGTCATGTTATGAATTCCAATAATGAAAAGAAAAAGAAAGAAGAATATATGCTATGACTTTTCCATTTGTAACATCATGTCACCTACATCGATTCATAAGGCTTTTCTATTGTAACACCATATAAGTTGATCAAATAACTTAATATCTCATACTTAAAGATTTAATGTAAGTTATTAGTTGTCAATGAATATAAGTTTATAACGGCCTTCGGATTCTCATCCGGCGGTGTTTTAAAATTGAACTCGTGTTTCTCGTTATATAGGAACGGTCGATACAACTGTTTTATTAAATCTTGATCTTTTGAACTAGAAGTTACATCAATACATATATAAAAATAAAGATGTAAGAAATTAATCTTTTCAAGTAAAAATATATAATAGATAAACCGAATGCTTTAGAAAACCCGAGAATATCAAAATTGACACAATTTTAAATTTTTCAAAAATTTTAGAAGTTAAAATGTCAATTCTAAAACCTTAGAGAGGACTTTTAGGTTGTGACAAATACCATCAACCTTTCTCACCTTCTAATTAAGGATATTGTAGTTAACTTTTACGGTGCGTTGTCTACTAAATAACTTGAAAGTGGAGATGGTGGGTGCAACAGTAGTCAAAAATTGTTTTATATTTTTAATAAAATCAAAATCTTGTGTGTTTTGAGGAATGAAGAGTATGATTCAAGAACCAATTATTCCTATTAATTTTTAAATGAGAATATACTTACTTCTGTTTTGAAAGTGTTGAAGTCTTGAAGATAATTGGATATTCAAAACCAAATAAAAATTATACTTGTATAAAAAGAAGCATTCAAACTTTTGAAAGTTAATTTTAATCGTTCTTCTTAAGATTTAACAAAAACAACCACTAATCTTTAAAATATTATAATATCAATTTACCTTTTATATATGTTTTAGTCTAAATTTTACAAGTTAACATGACACAACGTGCACGTGTAGTGTCAATATTTTTACACATATATTTTTCTCATTTAACGAACTTGTCACGCGCACGGGTCATATATCGACGTAGTTATTATTTTTAATACTCTGTGTTTTATATGCGTAGTTTAATGTTTTTACGTTTACTTTTCGTTCAGTTTATTTTTTTTCTTTTTTAGTACGACTTTTTAATCCTTAAAAAGTCAAAGTGATGCGTGATTTAAAATCTGGAGTTGTTTTGGTATTTAAAACTCAAATGTTAGTATCTATAACCTCTAATAAAACAAGATTTTTTTGTCACTTGTCATTCTCTCAACATATGTTTTTGTCACTTGTTCTTTTTCTAGACATTCACATATCAATTTTACCTTCAAAAGGGTGTTGTATAAATTTAAACACTCGTACAAATTTATCTTTCTTATTAATTGTTATGTTTTTTTCTCTTATAGATTTTTTCAAAATCAAACTATCTGTTTTTATAATAGAATTTATAAAAAACAAATAAAAATAACATCTTTTAGTTAAGATCTAAATAACAAAAAACTAAAGTTTTATATAATATGAAATTTTCTAAAACATTAAACATTTTTTAAACAAAAATGTTTTGTTTTTAAAAAAATTATAAACATGTAAAATATTTTAAAACAGTCTTATTAAAATAACCAAAATAATTACAAATCATATTTTTTTAAAACAAGATTTTTATAAAAAATTTTTTTATAAAAAAAACTTAAAACGAATGTTTAAAAATAAAACTATTTACATAAGAGAGTTAAAAAATATCATAATAGTTTTATTTCTTGAACTATTACCTATATATAATTTTAATTATATTTTACATTAAAATATTATAATGTAACTATTCATACTTATTTTACATATATATTTTACATTAAAATGTATGCCATTTATTTAGTGAGTGTTTAGCATATCTATCTATCTATAAAAAACTAAAATAAGCATGAAACTATTATAGATTTCATTATACTTATTTTTTCATTTCTTTATATTATTATTAATATATTGAACACTAATAATATTACTCATATCATTTTCAAATTTAAAAAATATATAATTTAATAAATTAAAAACCTATTTTTATTAAAAACACAAATTTTAAAAAACAAAAACTTTATAAAATACAGAATACAACAATTTTTTTAAAAAAATCATTTTTCTTAAAACAATATATTTAAAAAGCACAATTTTTTATAAAATAAAAGTTCAAGAAAAATACATTATTTTTTATTTACTAGCTATTTATACGTACTCATAATCATATTTTATCTTCAAGCATCATTTATAATTCATAAATTTTTATTAATAATTATTTAATATTTTATTTGTTTAATCCGTGTATTACACATGGACTAACCTATTTAAAATTATATGGTAAAAGTTCAAATAAAAAGAACTATAAACATAAAATCTGTAAGAAGATAATCTCAATCAACTATCTACTTAATCAATAGTTGAGATTATTTTATAGTAAAAAAATTGTTAGAAGATTATTTTAGTAATAACCATTTTAATTGAGTTTTTGTAAGTTTTTCTATTTTTTAAACGTTCATAACTTTTATGTATGACCTTATTTTTTTATAAAAATTACACCAATAAAACTAGCATCATTATATTTAAAAGGAGTATATTATAGTTATATAAAATTCAAATAATTTTTTTGTGTATTTAAAGTTTATCTCGTCATTGTGTCTTTTAATGTGGTTTATTGTCTATTTTTTAGTTAATGTGTTTTTCTAAATGCTATTGTTTTTTTTTTCTAAAATGATGAGTTTTAAAAAAGTATAATGATGGAATAACATTACTAAGCATGTCTAATATGTAAAGCACAATAAGAAATGAACAAATAATTATTCTAATACATTAAAAAAGTAACAAAATAACACAAAGTCCCATTGTGTTTTTTGATCATTATTGTATAATATTGAACATATAAGTTTTGAAAAACGCATTGGTGAAATAACGTTATTGTGTACTTCTAACTATAAAACATAATGATATATACAACAACTTATATATTGTATAAAAACAATGAAAAATATCATAATGTTATTTTCAACACTATAAGTTTTGATAAATACATTTGAGTATATTATTATACAATTCTGATTGTAAAATACAATGATATATAACACGTTTATATAATCAATAGAAACAATGATAATAATAACACAAAATGATATACAACATAAAGTATAATGATAAATATAAACAACAAATGATGTAAAATATATCAATTAATTAAATGACATAATAAGCTGATTTATTTTACACAATAACCAAAATATTCTTTTTTTAAACAATAAAAGTATGCATGTTAAGCCCACGATATTTTTTTAACTTTTATTATTAAACAATCTGTTATGAAACTAGCCTAATAGCAACAATAACATGAGAAGAAAGATATAAGGAGAGAGATTTATATTATTGATTTTTATAAATAAGATACAAGGGGTATTTATAGGAGTAAGAAACATAATCCTTTTATAACTCAAATAACCATTTGAATAACATGATAAGTATATCTCTAATTAAGTCTATCTCTATAATTGTTGATAACCACAATAAATTATATTTATAACACTCCCCCTTGGTTATCAACTTAATACGCTTGAAGATGCTAGCCACGTTAAAAACCTTGCTAGGAAAACCCAGTGGGACAAAACCATAGCTAAGGAAAAAAGAGTGCAACGCATATTAACTCCCCCTGTTTGCATCAGCTATGTCGCCTCATTAAAAACCTTACCAAGAAAACCTAATGGGACAAAACTTAGTAAAGAAAAAAGAATGCAACTTGAATAATACTCCCCCTTATTGTATATGCATCATTTAGTGATGAGTGTTGATCTTCAATGAAGTTGATGATTCGTCGGTGATCCCAACTATGTTATTGTTGAAGTTCATCAATGATGTATCATTTTCAATGAAATTTTAGTGCCTTAACTTTATAAACAAATACCACAAGATTCAAAATTGTGTTACATTACCTGAATCTGCAATACTAACTAAACTTGTTTTGATGTGTTAGTAAATATAAACTTATATTTTCATACCTTGGAAATATTAAAATACTTGAATTAACATAGTTCATTGTCTATTCATTGGATAGAATATAATTGTGTATAACTAAAATAAACAATTATATATCAATTGCAATGAACTACGAACTTCTAGATTAAAATTATTATATTTTTTTTATTTGATAAAAGATGATAATTGGAAAATATTTTAACATATTTAAAATGATAAGTTTAATCCATATTAAATATTTCAACATCTTATTGATTTAGTTTGATTGACTGATAAAACATAAACATTATTTCAACATCTCAAATCATAAATTTGTAACTTCATCTTTCATTTCAAATTATTCCTTTAATAATTTGAACTCCTTTAATCCATTGAAAAGATATAATCATATAGCATCATATCATATGATACTTATGCACCTCATGTTGTTCTTTTCATAAAAGCACATGGACAAACTACATCAATTAATACTTATCTTTTCGAGATAATCGTCGAGTCGATTATATCACACTCATATCGACTACTATCAATCCATATTCATAACATATTTCTTGAAGTTTTGATGTCAATACTTTCGGTCTTTACGATCATTCACAAACTTCATTTGGTATTGACTAATAACTTACGTGCATACAATCATCAAGAATTTTGGCACATAAACTTTTCACCTTTAACACATGATATTTGTATCATATGTAAAGGTTTCATCAAATAAACTTCCAACATAAATGTCACATCATTCTTGTATGTAGATTTATTGAGATTCCATCATCAATAGATAATATTTCTTTTGTGTGTGTTTAATGGTGCACAAGATTTACATCTTTAAAAGGTTTTCAATTACCTTTTAAAGACTCAATTGCTTTTGAAAACTCACGAGGAGTTGAAGTTATATTCAATACATTAACATATATAATAACATAATGCGTTCGGATCCGAATAATAATAGTGTTCTCGAGAACTCATTTTAGATGATTATAGCAATTAATCATTCATGGAGTTTAATGCAAATTTTAATGTCGAGTGAATCACAACATTCATATTACGCATATCAATTCTCTCTTTGTACTACCAGACTAATGGAGTGTTGGTTCGTTATTACATCCACCAGGAGAATGCGTCTCCTCGTAATATATTATTTGTCTTTGTGAAACTCCTTGTACCACCAATTTTCCTCAAATAATTCATTCGCACAAAAGACCTTATTTATAACCAACATATTAGATAATTCAACTCCATCTTATTTGTGTATGTTTATTTTTGCCAATCATTACACATTTCTATCTAAAGGCAAATTTTAGTATTATCAACGTATTATTGACATATTAGTGAATCAATTATTATTATTTCAAGCGCTTCATATACAGTATTAGCGACGTTGATTTTATTTCAATTCAATGTATTGTAGACGTAATATATTTATTGAGATCTCTTTATTTTAATGTATTTGATGCTCATCCAGAACCATCATGTCTATTGTCTCTGTGGGAGACCCTTATATCATACCTCGACTTGATGATCTTTATACTTGCTCCCTTTTCGGGAAAAAATTTTCATAGAATCGACCAATCGACCAGTCTACCACAATTCAGATGTGCCATTGACTCATTACCTATATAAATTTTAATTGGAGCATTAGTTGTTGGTATATGTGACATAGTCCTCTTTACATGTTAATGACTATATATAGTAATTGATTCACTAATGAATTATCTTTCGAACATTTGGTTCATATCTATTTGTTTGAGGATCAAGCTAATACACTGATAATTCATTACAACTTTTCACGATCCAACTACTTTTTATCTCCCCCTAATGTTGGAAATATTGATTAATCAAAATGCATAACCCATAAATTAATCCATGGACAAACTTATTGGCAATGGCTCTATATTTTAATTATAGATATTATGCATGCCCATGATATATTCCCAACTTTCATTAAACTCTCATCTTTGTGTGTTGTGGTGGAACAATTGTAATATATACCACACAAACAAATGACAATTCAGACGAGATCTATATGTTTTTTACCAAAACCTAACTTTAATAGGAAGAAAGTTTGACAACTTCTTGGCTTGATGTGAATTAGTGTTTTTGTATGTAAAATAACATATTGACAAACATGAACATATGCTCTTATGATCATTGGCTTTGCAATCAATTGAGTGTTCTTCTCAACAAAAGCAATTTGTGCATTAATTTAAGCAATATGAAGTTCAACACTTATTTCAATAATCATCAATATCTTGTGAATTAATGTCATCATTTCTACCAAAAATAATATCACAATCTGGAATAATATGCTTGCTACCTCATTAGCTAAGCCATAAACATACAACTTCAAGTTGTGAATTTGATAACCATTTAGACGATGCATCGATTTAAACACTAAATGGAATCCATAATAGGATATATATATATATATAATATATATATATATATATATATATATATATATATATACATATATATCCTTTATAAATTCCGAAAATATAAGATAATATATCTTACTTTGATCGGTGAAGTAATCAACTTCCGTTGAGAGCAAACATTGTTTGCTTAATTACCAACGAAGAGTACATCATCATTGACTCGGGATGGTCTAACCGATCATGCCAGTTTATTAAATAATCACGATCCATAAATTTCTGGTTTATGATCATATATGCTTTATTGTACTTGTGCTTGTTTCATGCACGACATAATTACGAGAGAATAGTGGTACTTTTTCCATATTATATTATTATAGAATCAGTGAATCACTCATTTAGTATGCCACTTCTTGTAATCAATTTCATTATCAACATGGTTGATCTTATTAACATGATCACCATTACATTTTTCTTAATTTCTTATGTGAGCGTAAGATCATTATATAATAACATTCATGTCGAGGAAAGGGTGGATTTAAACCACACAAGCTACATGATGGTTTCAAACTTTCAATAATATTATCACTTTCAGAGCATAAATAAATGTGATTAATAGAAATTGTATCATTCAACCTTCCTTATAATTATACTTATCATCACATAATATCAATTGAGAAGTGATTGTGATCGAATTATACAAAACTTATTGATCTTAAATTTCAAGATATTCTATTTAATGATAATAAGATTTAAGGAGTATGACACTATAGCATAAAAACAAAAGATATACTATAAAGTCAAATTATACAATACAAAGAGTTACAACATGTAACCATATCAAACATGTAATTATAAAACTTTATAAAGTAAGATATTTTCTTATCAATTTCAACACAAATATACATAAATATATATTAGCTTATCCCGATATAACCAATCAAAAGTATATCTTAGGTATACATGTTTGTCACTCTTTATTAAAATTTATACAATTATAATCCCTCTGATGTTTTAATACATATGATCCAGAAGGTGTCAAAGTTAATTTCCAAATATATATTTTACGACAAAATTCACAAGCATATCTTTTACGACAAAACATTCCATAGATACGCTAATTAAAGTTCATATACTTTTGATGAATATAAACATGTATTATCTTTAGCAACATGAATCGTAATCAATTATATTATTTTGATGTTTCTTTTATTATTATTTAAATCTTGAATCCAACATGGTTTTACAAGATAACAAACTTCCATATAATACCATAAAAGTTTTATTATTATTTAACATTAGAAGTTATGATTAAGCTAATGAACTAAGATAATTCAACACAAATGCTTGTAAATAGAAAACCTTCGAATCATATGCAACTGATAAACTATTTAAACTTGGTAAAGTCAATTTTCATAATAATAGATACGTATTAAAGTAACAACTGACATAAATATGCACATGAACATATCCCATAACTCTAATTTAATGGGAAAAAATTTTGAGAAGATGAAAAATATACCTCATATATAAATGAAGGTGTATGATATGTTATTAAATTAAAATTTGATTTATGAACTACTTTGTAAAAATCAAAAGCCATTCACTTAGGATTCACGTTGCATAAACTAATAAAATGTTTAGTTTAACTTTAAAACAAAAAAAAACATAAATAAAATTAAATGTTCTAGTTGCTGCAAATTAGAAATATATAGTCTTAAGGTTCACGTACATTTTTTATTTTATTATAAGCGATCTTTTCTTTAGTTGATAAATATATTTTGTATGAAACTATATTTTTTGATTCCATATTTATTCATTTATGAATCATATGTTAACATGAAAGTATGTTAACGACTAATTAATTAATTTGTAACTAATACGAGGAATCAAAATAAACGACAACGATGTGTACTTTAATCATCATGTTGATATTTTCCATTATGTTCAAGATTGAAAACAAACTAAAAAAATCATAAATGAGAAAATTTAAAATAAAATATGAATGATAAAGAGTTAAAGATTTTTCATACCAGATCAACAATTTCGCTTTTGTAACCGTTTTTGCTAACATCGATATGGAGTGATATCCAATATAACTTTATGATACTCGGATCCCACTTCAAAACGCAAGTCGTGCTGATAACGTGTCGTAAAACTAGCCTAATAACAAAAATAACATAAGAAGAAAGATATAGGGAGAGAGGTTTATATTATTGGTTTTTACAAATAAGATACAAGGGGTATTTATAGGAGTAGGAAACATAATCCTTTTATAACTCTAATAACCATTTGAATAACATGATAAGTATATCTCTAATTAAGTTTATCTATATAATTGTTGATACCCACAATAAATTATATTTATAACACAATCTATTTACTATAACACTACCCAAATTATAAATAAGTACTGAAAATGATTAATTTAATAATAAACCAGTTTATTTTCACAAAAAGAATAAATAAAAGTTACTCAGTTCTCCAAGCTTAGATATTTTGTTAAGTTAATGCAACCTCATGATCTCCATTCATCCCTTACCAAACTACAGCTGTATACCAACCGTTTAAAATTGGTTTTACCCCTTTTAAACACTCATTCACTCCTCCTAATGACGCGCTAATCTCACGTAATCCTCTCGTCAAATCGATCATTTGACAGCCGTGATCGTAAGAAAACTTCGAAATGATAAACAATAAACTTAGAGACGAATACGACATGCAAGAACTTTAAAAAATTATCTAATGTTGTATTATAGTTCTGTAAAGTATAAAAAAAACAATATCAACGTTAGTGTTTTTATTTCATTTTATTCTTTTGTGAATAAGTATGACCTTAAAAGTAATTTGTTTATATATAGACACACATACAAATTAATAATAATTTTAATTTATATAGTGATCAACTAATAATTATAAAACTATCAGACTCGTTAAAACATTGCATATGTTTAATGTGATCACCCACTCATTAAAACATTGCATATGTTTAATGAGTATGAATGTGATCATACCCACTAATTTACATGATGTCTTTTTTGTCAAAACTTTTATGTTGTCACTCACTAACCAATTACTAGTAGTATAAATAACAAAATAAGTTAGATCAAAACTAAAATTATGTGTAGTATTTGTTTAATTAAAATATTATTTAAATACTATAACAAAAACCATTTCATAAATATCCTTTATAAATCAATTGTAATGATTAACTATTGTTTGAAACTTCAATGATATGACCAAAGTTATGTTTGAGGTCCGTTAACCGTTTAACACCACATAAGTTTAAAATCTCTTTTAACTATTTTATAATAACGTTTAAAACCTTAGTTAGTGTACATGTGATCATGATCTTTTAACTATTTTCTTAAATCTTAACCATTTAAGTTACACTAAACGGCAAACCAAAAGCAATTAATAATAGTTAACTTAATTGCCCACACTTAGATATTTTCTCAAGTTAATGCAACCTCATTTTCCACCAAATTACAGCTATATTTAACCCATTTTACCGTCGCTTTTACCGTCATCATACACTCACTCCTAGCGGCGCGTTCATCTCACGCGCATCAACCATCTTCCAAATGTTTCAATCTTCCATTTCGTCCGATCCTCTGTTTTTCATACTTCACTTTCAACACTAATAATAATAATAATAATCAATTAAATAAGAAATGATGATCACTAATTCTACATTCTCAAACCAGAGAAACCAAATAATAAATAATAAAAAAAAAACTACAGATGAAACATAACATGTAGAGTTGTTAACCGATGTGAGTGATGTTAACACGGGGTTGTTTCGGCAGGAGCAAAGAAACCGGAGTCGAGTTTATTCCTACACACGGGGCAAACCGGGTTCTTGGAGAGCCAAGTATCGGCGCATTTTAGATGGAACCCATGGTTACAACCGGGAAAACCCGAGCCGGTTGCTCCGGTTCAACGTCGTCTAAACAGACCGCACACTCCGTCCCTAACACCAGATCTTTCCCGGTGGTCACCGGAAGTTTCTGGAGCTCGGCGGAGGAGAGGCCGTCGGCGGCGGCGGGTTTCACCGGAGCACCGGTTTGGTGGTGGAGGCGGGCGGCGTAGCATAGCAGGCAAACGTAGACGATGAAGACGAGAGTCATGCCGGCGCAGGGGAGGAAGAGGGCGAGAACGACGGAGAGCAGCATGGCGGTGGGGCGGTGGGGCGGTGGGGCGGTTGCTGCTGCCGCCGTTGCCGGTGGTGGCGGTGGCGGTGGTGGTGGAAATGTGATGGTGATTGAGGGTTTAAAAGGGGGGAGGGGGTGATGTGCGCACCGAGGCCCACGGTAAGTTTTCTAGGAAAGTGAGGAGAATAGTAATAAAGTATGGTTCAGATGTTATAGTACACATCTGGGGAAGAGTCTGAACCATGATTGGGTCTTTTCTTTTTTACTTTTGTTTTTACTATAGAGTGTCATTTTTGTTAAAGTTTTTTATTAAATTCAACTAGTATTATATGTTAGTTTTATAGTTTATTGAGTATAGAATTTATAGAATATCATAAGTCCATAATATAATAAATTAGATCACACTTGGGTAGGAGTTGGTAATATAAGTTAAAAAAAATTAACGCGTTTTTTCGTATTTAATATTTTTTGTTTCAATTAAAAAATATTTTCTTCTTCTTTTAATATTTATGTGAAACTATGACGTGAAATTTAGGTAAATTTTTTTCATAATTAATATTTTTGTTTTTAATATAATTTCATATATTGAAAATTCTGATCATTACGTCTTTTTCCTTTGTTAATTTCTTGACATAAGAATATTAATGATAACTCGATTTGATCGTTTAGTGGTTTAACTTAACAAAAATATTGAATGAGTGGCTAAATTATAATATTTTTTAAACTTAGTTACTATTTTATGAAATTTTTCTCAAAGAGCACTTAAATTTAAGCAAGATTTGAAGTAATATACAAAGGCGTAAACTATATTGCTGATTTATGTTAATATAGTTTGTTAGGAAAAGCAAATGTCATAGGCTATAAAACGTGATTGTTAAAATACATACACTATATTCAATTGTATATTCAAAGAACTACAAGAATAGTTTGTTTTGAAAATAATGTCATAAGCTATAAAATATTGTATCATAATTGTTGAAATATATACACTATTACAGTGTATTTTTAGGAGATTTCGAATATAGGATGCAAAGAATGTAGAAAATGACAAAATTTCATTGAATGACAAAATTTCATTGAATTACATACGTGGGTTGTTCTGAATTAATTTTGTTTTTAAGTTCTCATCTGTCTATAATTGCGTATAAGAAATTTATGACAACACGTATTGATAATGGGTTTAAAATTAAGAAAAATCTAAATTTGTCAAGGAGGCTAAAACCATTGTTTTAAACTTGTGCGGAAGGCTCATTAGCTTTCGTCTTTTATTGTTAACTAATGTGTAGAGTAATCGTACCACAACAATAACTTGTTTGGACGAATACACTTCATGACCGACCCCAAATGTATAGAAATGATAAAATTATTATTTTGTTTATGACATTATTCACATATGTAGAGATTTAATAAGGTAAAATAAAAATTATTAATTGATAAAGGTATGAACTTATGATGATGATAATTTATTTCCAATAAAAATTATTAAATGATAAAGTTATAACCAATAAATTTATTTTCAAAACAGGTTGAAAATAAACACACTTTTCTAATAAATGTGTGATAAAGCGGCTTATTTTCAACAATATATATATTCTTGGACACCCACCATTAACCTTTTTCTGCTATTCTTTCTTCTTCATCAATGTTTTGGTAATCATTCATTAAATTTTTACAAGTTAGTCCTTGAAACTACTTTTTTCTATTTTTTTATTTTATATGCTGCCTCCTTTACACATCTTCTTCTAACAAATGAAAAGCCTCCTTAAAAACTCATAGTCCTTTGCATTATTAGAAAAAAAAACATTGGTGTTCTACAAAATATTTTAAGGAGTAAAGTTAACAACAAAAATTAGAAACTAAATAGAGAGGAATTACAATAAGGTTATGTACATACGTACAAGTTGGAGGCATAACACGTTACTATGTAAAAAATTATGTGTTCAATATGTACAAGAAACCAAACTTAAATTAATAATCATCCATAACACTTCCACTCGGATGTTCGTTTTGATTATATCTTATTATTAAACATTACTAAGTAAAACCCAATTTGACAAAAATCTATTAAATACGTTGTACGATTCTTTTAATATGTTTGAGACTTTGAGATGTCGCCTCATCAAAACTATATTAGGAAGATCAAATATGATAAAAATATGAGTAAGAGAAAACAAGTGCAATGGGTGTTTTCTTCAAAATATCACTTCACAACCTCATTTTAAGAACAAACTTCTTAAATATCAAGGTTGGAGGTTCTTTAGTAAACAAATGTTATTGCTAAAACAATATTGTTGAACCACAACATCAACAGGCTTATGCAAAACACAAGTTAATTTTTTTGTCAAAAATAATAAAACCATAACTTAAATATCTTGTTCAATATATTTTATATAAAAAAGTTACACAAATGGTCCTTGTGGTTTGACCATATTGCAAATTTGGTTCCCAAAGTTTAAAATTGCAAATTTAGTCCAAACATTTGGGAGTTCGTTGCAAATTTAGTCCAAACATTTGAGAGTTCGTTGCAAATTTAGTCATCACCGTCAGTTCATGCTAGTTTTTAACGTAATGGAGATCAAATCTGCAATATAAAAGATGATCAAACCATAAGGATCAATTGTGCAATTTTCTCTAAAAATTTAATAAATTGAAAAACTCAAAAAAAGTTTTAAAAAAATTTAAAAAAATACAGATTTTTTTGTTTCTTTTTGGCAATATAGAACAACAAACTCATAAATAAAGTATATATTTTCTAATATATCATCAATTTGTTTTTGTTCTATTAATTAAATTTCGTAAGTAACATTACCGATTATTTTAAATCGATCAAACGTGTATACATATTATATTTTATTAAAATTTACTTACAAAAACAACTAATTACTAGCATTCATATTTTAAACTTTGAGAAATTTCAAAACAGAAAACTTTTATTTTGTTTTCAAGTTTTAAAATCTTGAATGTTAGTAAAGAAATAAAACAGAAATTTTTTTCCTGCAATCATCTTAATTATTTTTTTTTAAATTTTATTTGATCTTTTTCAAAAAAAATTAAAATTTAAAGAAAATTGCACAATTGGTCCTATGGTTTGATCATATTGCAAATTTAATCCCGAATTGTTAAAAACTAACAGGCACTCACAATAAGGACTGATTTTATAATTTTAAAATCTAAGGACCAAACTTACAATATGATCAAGCTACATGAACCATTTTTGTATTTTTCTCTATTTTATATTAGCATCTATTACGTCATGAATAACATCCCCTTTGCCATATGATTTTCACCATACTTCCCTCTAAAACATTAAATCCATGAAATCTATTTTTGTTTTTTATTGTTAATAAATAGGAATATTACTGAAAAGTTAAGTATACAACACCTAAGAATGAAAAAGATGGGATGTGTTTAACACACCCCAAACCACGTCACATATTATAACATAAGAAGTAGGATTTAAAAGACAACTTCTAAGATACATACTCAAGTTATGCAAGGTGATTAGCAAATTGTGTTGTGAACTTTTTAAGCAAAGTGCTCAATTACGACAAACATATTGAATCGTGGATCCCCTTTTAATTGGCTGCTACCGCACAAGTAAGATTGTTCCTAACTATGGCTGATCGAGTTTTGAACTTTTTGTTCTACGTAAAGATCTTATTTGAACACACGTTAGGCTTATAATAATATTGTTCATTATCCTCAAATTAGATGTCATCTTTTAGAATCTATTTAGCATTTTATGATGTATATAATACACAACATCCAAATCATGTGGTATCGAAGATTGTCAATATAGTCATGTTGACGTGTTGCATAACATATATGCAATTTCGTTATATAATTCATATTTAAGTGCTTTTTATGCATATTCATTAGAATCTTGCTACTTATTATGTTTCGCGATGGATAGAGGACACTATTGATGAATGAAGCTGATTTGAGTACACACGAAAGGTGATGAAAGTTGGTGAAAATTGAAGTTGGAAAGAGGAAAATGTCACAAGAGAATCTTATGAGCCATAAGGTGATGAAGATTATGGTTCGTAAGATCTTATTAGTAAGCCATAGCATCAAGCAATCATTAACCACCTTAATGAGTTACGATCCATAAGAACCTCCCGTACAATCCATAATGTTATGTGTCGTCAAAAAACCCCAATTACATTATTTAAACATACCATTGACAAAATTAAGAATTCAACTTTGGAGATTCTATTTATGATTGGAGAGTGATCTTAGAGCAGAGAACAAAGTTTGGAAGCAAAGATTGAAGCATACAAGCATGAAGATCATTTCGTTTAGCCTCATATTCATTTCTTTTTTGTTTTTTCAGTTCTTTTATTTATGTTACAGAAGTTTGCACCTTTTATATGTTTTGATGTTTACTAGCATTATATATAGCTAACTTCATAGTACTCCGTTTGGTTGAAAACTTGCATGTATTGACTGAAGTGTCAACTTATATCTTGTAGCATCATAACTTAATCTTAGAACTTGATTTTCCCAAATTATATATGGACATGTATGTTGTTTTATGCTTGAATTTGCTGCCATGATCGTGTGTGCTTGATCTTAGTTGATTCCATGACATATAGGTTAGTTTTTGAATGTTAAAGTTGATAACTTTGTGTGTTCAAATTTAAACTTTGATTATAGATGATCTTATGAGTTTTGGTTGTGATTTGATGGTATTTCCAGTGTGATACATTGTTTAAAGCTTAGGGGTATAGATATTGTTTAAATTGTCTATCTATTACTTGTTAGCTTTACATTTTATGAGAACGCGTTTTGTTTTTCATTTATAGTGTTAATGTTTTAGGATATTAACTAGATTTAATTACGTTGTCCTTTGTCTTGGGGTTGTAGAATATCTTTAAACACATTCTAGTAGAAGACCTAAGAGTAATATTTCATTAGATATTTTAACAAACATATTTTATGCTTAACACATGTTTTTGGTTTCTCAAAAAATTGTAACATACCTAGTTAACATTAAACCCATACTATTGTAGATAGTCATAGGAGTTGAATCCTTCGTGTCATCTCTATTGGATTCATTTCTAAAGAGTTATTTCACATATTTAATCATTAACTCGTGTCAAGTTTGAATTTTTATTTGTTTAATTCGTTCATTGTGTTTATTATAGTTAAGTTTATTTGAATCTTTATTTCATTTATTAATATTAATAGTTGTTTACAAATTATTCAATTAATTAGGTTAGAACCGGGTTAAGGTTTATTATCGAGACCCGTCAATAGTGTCAATAAATTCAATATCCGCATTTACTTAAACTATACTATATTACAACCAGTGCACTTTCCGTTTATGTAAACTTTAATTCGTAATTTCCTTATTAAAATTAATTTATCAAAAACAGTTCTTAATAAAAGTCATATACATATGAAAGTTATCGTCACTAGGTTTGATGAGAGCACTCATTTTTTGTAAAAAAAAAATAATAAATGTACGTCACATATATAACTAGGAAGAATGGACAAAAGAAAACAGATGTTGGGTATTTTAATGTTAGGCAGTCACGACCTATGTTTGTGGACTATATCTTCTCTTGCCAAACGAAGAAGATCAATCACAACAAAAAGAACAATATCTCACTCATTATACTTCTTCAATAATAAGGTAGGCACCTTAATTATTCACGTTACTAATATTTCAATGAAAACTACTGAAATAAAGCGATCATTGAGATAAATCCATAAAGCGATCATTGAAAACTACATGACTGTTAACATAGCTTATACTGAAAAAAATTAAAAAAATACTCGTTTACAAACAAAGCCAACTAGGCTTGAAACGTTTACACAACCAAACTAGTTGGGTCGACTAGTTTAAACTTGAGCCGACTCGATTTTGACTCAGATATTTTATTATTAGTTATATATATATATATATATATAATATATATATATATATATAATATATATATATATATATGTGTGTGTGTGTGTGGTGTGTGTGTGTGTGTAATGTTGGTGAGTAGTGAATGCTTTTGGTTGGTCTACTCATCATTTCGTAATAAAAATAATATATAATATTTGAGTTATACCATGATCAAAATATCCAAAACATATGTTGTCCACTTTCAAAAGTAACCTGCGGATGTTCAAATAACTCGTGGCTTAAATCTCCCATAAAACACGCTTGAAAAAACATGCTTGAAATCGGCTTGTTAGCCAGCTTGGTTCAGACTGATAATATAAACCAAATCAAACCAAACCAAACTAGGCTTGTCTCAGCTCAGCTTATCTCATCTCATTTATAAACAGATCTGTCGATCCGTGGCAACCCCTAACTCGGTTCGTCTCTTTAACAACAATAGCTCTAAGCACTTTGAAGATGACTTATTTTCAAGCGAGGAACATGTTGGGATATGTATACAAGCTCTTAGTGTTTTGGCAAAAAAATAGTCAAAATATAGGGAATCAAACAGCTTGTGATTCGAAGCTCGCTTGAAAACATCGAAAAAGCGTGTTTGAAACTGGCTTGTGTACCAACTCGACTCAGATCTTAAACCAAGCCGACCATATGGCTCTGCTCGCTTCCAAACCGAGCCAGCCCAACTTGACTCATTTACAAATCAATCCAAAGACAGAGCTAACTCTAGCTCAGCTTGTAACCATCCCTAACGTTTTAGAAAAGTATGATCGAACCGACCGGACCGGATCGTAACCCAAATTTCTAACCAAGAAAGGCCTCTTCTAGAAATTTGATTAGAGCCCAGCCCAGTTTAGAAAAAAACCAAACCTCAGTTCAAATGGTTCAGATAAGAGCTAGGGCACAACTGATATATATACAGAAAACTCCATAGCCATACAGTTTAGGGCTTAAAAGAAGAAAATTGAAGCCACAGAAGAGGGCTCTTCATTTGGAACGAGCTCTACAGTTTTACACAAATCGTCCAGCAATCAAACGGTATAATTTGGAGAATCTAATCTTCACTATTTGACATATGAACGCTCATTATCGGGATTTCATGTATTTGTTCAACTGATTAGATTCGTTATCTTATGTTATTTGCGTTCGTATTCTCTTTTGTGTGATGTAATTTGTTGTGTTTTGAATTTATTGTGTGTTTTCTGTTTTGTTTTTGCTGGCGTGATGAGAAAACCCTAGTTTTTGCTGTGAATAGTAATATAGTATGATTTTGTTCTTATAAGTTTGAGGAATAGAGTTAGTTTTCATTAGGTAATGATCGTCTATGCACGTATTTGGTGGATTGCATCGTTATTTCTTCTAATTACCAGCTGCATGCACTGCATATTTTCCCCTGTCAGTAGGTTTGCTGTCTAGGTTGTGTTGATACCACTCGGTTGTCTTCGTTTGTTGTTGAATAACCCCCATATTTTTCACTGCTTGTGTAAAGCTTTCAATTTTGAGACACTTTCTATTGTTTTGCTGACTCTAGTTTCATAGCTGATATGCTCTATTATTTGCTATTTTCGGCTTTTATTGAAACTGAGTTTATTAATTTTGTTTTCAGTTTATAATTTATTAAAGTTTTAAAAGACAAGTAGTTTTCTTAAAAAAGTTTTCTGCTTGGTTTTGTTTTGACAGATGGATCGGTACCAGAAGGTCGAGAAGCCTAGAGCAGAGCAACCAATTGATGAGAATGAGATCCGTATCACTAGCCAGGGGAGGATGCGAAGCTATATCACTTATGCTATGACTTTACTTCAGGTAAACTTGTTTCTTTAATTAATAAGGGTCTAATGAGGTTTCTTATTGTTAAATTGTTGGTACTTTGCAGTTTTTAGTATTAGTTTCTTTTTCAGTATGCATAAGATATGTGCTGATTCAGCACATAGGTAGGACTTATTATGAACATGATTTTGTTACGGTGAACTCATTGTATAATTGACTTTTATCTATTGATAAGGATTTTGCTTAGTGTTGTTTTGATTTTTTGAAGCCTCTGCTTCTATATAATAGTGAGACACCAATGTTAGTCCCACACATTATAGTTTTTGCATGTGTAAAATGGTCTTTTGCGTATGTACTTCCACATAACCTGCAACTTTCAAGTTGTTCTAGTTTAAGTATTGTCTGCTGTACAAGGTTATATTTGTCTTTGTCTCTTTGCATTGTTTTAATTGTGTTTTGCTATGCAGGACTCAATAACTTATTACAGATGGTGGTTGTGTTTTGCTTGCAAAAGCTGTCTTGTAGAAACTTATCTTGCTCACATACTCATTGTTCTTGAGAAATCTAAGATTACACTTTGAATCTAGCAAGAAAACTATTAATATGTAAACCAACATGTCTTAGTTTTGACTGTTTTAGTGTAATCTAGCTGTTTATGAATATGGTGCTAGCTCTAATATGTGATTTACAATTTACCTTTTGATTGCATTTTAGGAAAAAGGCTCATCACAGATTGTGTTTAAAGCTATGGGTAGAGCCATCAACAAGACTGTTACAATTGTGGAATTAATTAAGGTTTGACATGATTACATTTTGTCATTGCTTTCATTCTTCGCTTTTTGTTTCCATGTTCTTATATCAAGTTTAGACCTAATGTACATTTGAAATGTAGAGGCGAATCGTTGGCCTTCATCAAATTACATCTATTGGATCCACAGACATAACGGACACCTGGGAACCACTAGAGGAAGGACTACTTCCGTAAGATCCTATTCACACTCCTACCTAAAAAACACCCCTTTTTTGTTTTTGTGTCTTCATCTTAGGAAGTTAACATTCTATCTAATTCAGCCTCTTTTTTGTTGTTTCCCCCTCTGTTGCAGCCTAGAGACCACAAGGCATGTTTCAATGATAACTATAACCCTCTCGAAGGAGGAGTTGAATACATCATCCATAGGGTGAGTTAAATATTCATTGTTTTTGCTCAGTGTTATCTGTGTAATAACAAAAAAAGATGGAGGATATGATGTATAAGATTTACAACATCAATATTGTGGTACTTTAAATTGGTATTTGAATCATAGCTGCTATATGATATTAGTAATCATCTCTCTAGGCTAACTCCATTAACTTGTCAGGTATCAACCACCTTTGCCAGCTGACCAGGTGAAGGTGTCGACTGAATTTGAATATGAAGGAGGTATAGTACTTCACACCTCTTGTATATTTTTCGATGCGCAATAGTTTCATGTATTTGTTTCTGCATATGCAGATGGATCGCCAACTGCCAGGGGCAGGGGTCGTGGTGGAAGGGGAAGGGGAAGATCTAGAGCTGCACCAGGTTTTATTCATATATTGACTTACACCTTTTGTAATACTTAATAACAAGATGAAGTTGTTCTTATAGTTGATTTGACTTTTGGTTATATTTGCAGGAAACGGTTACACACCAGAAGAGTACGATGATGGGGATGGGACGGCCCTGCTGGCTATCCAAGGGGAAGAGGTCGAGGAAGAGGACGGAACTTCCGTGGTCGTGGAAGAGGAAATTACAATAATGCCCCTCATATGGATACTCAGCAAGATGCAGGGGGATACAATCAAGAATCTCCACAGGGTAGGGGTCGTAATTTTCGTGGTCGTGGAAGGGGAGGTTACAGTAACGGCCCTTACAATAATAATCAGCAAGATTTTGGGGGTTATAATCAAGAATCTTCCAGGGGTAGGGGCCGTAATTTCCGTGGTCGAGGAAGAGGAGGTTATAATAATGATCAATATGGATACCCAACAAGACACAGGAGGTTACAATCAAGAGATTCCTACGCAAGGACGCGGTACACTTTTTTATATTTTTTCCTCCGAATGATTATAGTGGCTTTTGTATTATTCGGTTGACTAGAGAGTAGAAATTCAAAGGTGATTTGTTTGTGTTTGATGATTGATATGTAGGCCGTGGTCGTGGGAAGGGACGTGGAAGGGGTCAAGGGTTCAGATCAAACAGGCCGAACCAGGGGGCAGATGGTGGTTACTAGAAAAAACGAGGTTTGATGATATGCTGCTGGTTTCATATGTTTTCCATGAATGTTTGGTTGTCTGGTTGCTCCATTTTTATATTTTTGCTTCATTTTTTTCCTGTTTCAGATAAATCGACTTAGGGACATGAGTTTGTACTAGAAGTGTAGACTAGTGAGCTTTGAGTTTTCCTCGTATTTCTTTGTTAATGTTTATTTTATTTCTTTAATTTTTATTGTAATTTTTGTTTTTATATTAAATTAGGGTTGTCGGGTCGTGACTGCCAGTGCTGTGCATGAACGTTTTTGTTAGTTTCCTGTTTTATATAAACCAATAGGGGGTTTCATATGTGTTCTGTTACTGTCTTATCGGACGAGCATAACTGAATGGAAACACTTATTTTTATAATGACACTGAAAGTTGTGTTTTGTGATTATATTGTAGTTCTAGTTAGCGACAAACGTGTTCGAAGAAGCCCTGTTGAAGTAGTCCTTGTTTGGGTTGTTTTATGCAATTCGATCACGATTTATTTCAACATTAGTTACAAATGTGAAAGAGCTAAGATATTTCTTACTTTTCGGGCAATTACGGCTGACATCACAACAAAAACTCCCTGATCCAATCGGGCAAAAATTAGCTTCAAACCTCTTGTTAATCACTCTCAAATCCTTTCCTAATATTACGATCTGAACCACTCCATTGTCATCTGATTTTTTTTTGGCCGTCACCATTGAAGACATCATTTGAAGAGGAACTAGAATCCTCACCCTGACAAAACACCAGCACTTGGCAAAATCAATCAGCAACTGTTGTTACTGTAATGCTAGCACAAACAACTAGTAAACATCATTATAGGAGCATACAGTGACCAAACACCTGCTCCTACACCGATCTATACCACTACTTCCTCTTAACATGTTCACTACACCGTCAAGTGCATTTGTTTCATTGATGTGTAGCGGAGGTCTGGATGGCTCCGACCATCAATTACTTGACCCATGGTAAAATAATAATGGTCTATTAATGAGACATGTACACTAATGGGTATTGTCATGTGCTAATGAATTGTTTTAGGTAACATAGGATCTTATTAGATCATAATAATTCATTTAGGTGTCATGACATGTGTTTAATGGCAAGTACACTAATGAGCCTTGTTTAATAATGAGTTTTTTGGGTTATACCAAGTCATAACAGGGCATAAAGGTCATTTAGGCCCCAATAACATGTGCATTCTGTTAAGTACGCTACGCTAGTGGACTGTTAATGGATCTTGTGTTAGTGAGTTGTTTTACGTTACATTAAATCATATCAAGTCATAACTAGTAAGTATCTTTAACTACGTGTGAAGAAAAATACACTAATGGGTCATTAAGGGGCCTTAATCGACCTTGTCATGAACTCATGTGTTGGTGTCTTCTTTTAGGTTACATAAAACATATCAAATCATTTAAATTTCAATGATGTACGTATGATGACAACTATACAATTTTATTTCTGTTTATTAACATTTACAAGATTTTAAACATCATACACGATGTATATTATGCATATAGCTACAAAGTTTGAATTCCCTATTCGAAAGGTGTATGGTAAACTCAATTCTCTGATATGGGTATTATTTCATCTACCAAAAGTTTTCTTGATCTATTAACATTAAGCAAACACAAGTAAATATGATCTTCAACTTCTTCCAATTGCTCCAATAAGCAACTCTCATGAACCCTAAACTCCTTCATCACTTCCTCCCACACATCCGCCTTTTGGGTTCCAAAACATTTACGCGCCATCGCCTTCCCAAACTCAACTTCATTGTGTAATCTTCCCACAAGCCAACCCATTGTGTCGAGATCTTTGATCATTGTATAAACCCCTTTTGCAGCCACATCTAGTTGTGCACCAACCCGTTTGAGCTCACTCGGTTTGACCCTTTTCTTGGCTGCATTCGTGTTCTTGATTAGCCCAAACAAACACGCGATCAACCCTGGAGACGCCACTGTCACAATCAAACCATGGCACGCGAGAACTAGCAATGCAACGGCTAGAACAGCGTACGAAGCTACAAGAGCACAACCACCCGCCTTTTTAAAAAAATTGATGATTTTTCGCCTTCTTTTGATCCTTATGTGCTTTGTGGTTAACTTCTTTAACAATATTTTATGGTCAATGTGCAATGTGGGAAACTTTTGTGGATCAAATTCTGATAAAGGGTTCACCAATGATGTATACGAAGCGAGTTCTTCATATAGTTCTCCATCGAACGGAACCCTTTGGGCTAGCTTGATGATGTGTGTGACTTTCTGATGGTTGATGTTGACTTGATGAATGGACTCTAGAAGTTCTTCACATATCATCCATGACTTTATGCTGGCTTTGAAGAAGTCAATGAGTAGATGGTGGAGATTGAAGGTGTTGGTTAGGTTGGCTATGGTTTCGGTTCGTGGTTCGAGAAGGATGTCACATAAGTGAATGAAGTGATCATGAGCCGAGGATGAGGATGGCTCGGCGTCAAACCGAATGTGGGTCTGAACTTTAGTGCATATCTCGGTGTAGGATTGGGTCCGAAATGCCTTCTTGTATTCTTGGTTAACATCAGTTTCTTTGATGAAGCTAGTTGTCGTCTCTTCATCATTTGTACCTAAAGAATAACATGGAAACCATAGTTTGAAAATGGTGTGAGATTAGATTGTCAGTGACGTGTGTATAACAAACACTTAAAAAAAATAAGGACTCTTTATGACCAATTGGTTTAGGAAAACCACTCTAGTACTTCTAGGTTGTTTTTGAAACCATTTTTAAAAGAGACCACTGTACCCACGCACACCACTTCCGATTTAATCTCACACCACATACAAATGGTCATCTAAAAACGTATAAAACGATTGTTTACAGGCTAAAAACCACTTAAGCAAAAAGTGAAATGATGGTTTGCAGGTCATGTCAAATCCAATGCCCCCTAAGTTTTAAACAGTTGTTTGAGTTTGTCGAACGATTGTTTTAGTTTGTGGGTGACATTTAAGTTTAGGGTGGTGTAGCTACAACATAACCCTTTTAAAACTAGTCGCTTATGGTAAAAGCGAGTTGATGGAAAAAAATGATAAACAATCCCAATCCGCTAATAATCATAGCTAATTCGCAGTAGACCTTAGAAATCCTGTTTGTTTGTCAGATTTTTACATGAATTCACTTTTCATAAGCAAATTGTCTAATCAACAAACTGGTTTAAAAACACCCAAAAGTATCAATGTCTTTCCTAAACCACCTAATCGTATAAAAAGCCTCAAGAAATCGAAGCATACCGCAGAGTCGATCGAAGGAAACTTGAACCTCATAAACTTCATCTTCTATCTCCTCGAATTCAATACGAAAAACATGTATCAAAAAAATCAAGAAAGCTTACACTTGAAAGATACAATGCATAATAATAGCTTACCAACAACAAACTAGTTCCAAAGCAGTTTCTTCTATCACACATTTGCTTCCTTCGCAAGTTATCTCATCAAGAGAGAGGAGAGAGATGATGGGGTCTAATTAGTTAACAAACGTTTGCATCATTTATGAGTGTAAAAAGCAAATTCTTGTAAGGTTGTCTAACTAAGAAGATATATTGTTACATGAGAGTTATATATATTCATAACATTTAGTTATTGTATTATATATATATATATATATATATTTGTACATGATCTAGAAAAGGAAACTTTACAAGGTACAACAACTTATATGTGCAAGGAAATAACAACGTCAGCTAGTGCCACGATACCCACTTCGTGTGGCTTATCTTTGAGATGCTTTAGCAAGAAGATAGTTGTAAAACGAGTGGTTGAAAATAAATAATAAGAATAAAGATCTAAATGTATGTATCGATTATTGGTAGGAGGATTATTCATAGTGTGTACTCATTAGTTGATAGATTTGGGTTTCTTTGTTGGATTTATGGATTTTGATTTGGTTTTAAGGATTTAATTTGGTATGAAGTTTGACTAGTTAGAGTTTGGGTGGTTTTATTTAACAATATAAACGAAAAATCAATTAAATCAAACGTTACAAATTTATTAATTTTTTTATAAAGTTTAATTTTATATGATAATAATATTCTAATAGTCGAAACTTGATTTTTTTTTGATAATCATAAGTCAATTTTTAACGTTTACATGTCATATAATTTAATAGTACAAGAATCACAAAATTAATTGTATAATAAAAATATTAATTCATAAGAAGCTAGCATAGTAGCATATATGGTTTAGATTATCATATTTTTAGAAATATATGCAAGTTATTGTTCCTTTTGTAGATTAATCTAAGGAAACTATTTTTAAGGATAATCATTCAACAAAATGACATAGTTTTGGTTATATAATGTTAAACCACCTTTTTCGGGGGGAAAACATCATTGATCGATGATGCTAACGTTTGGTAGAAGCAAAACATAATAACAAATTTTAAATTTTGCCCAAAGTAAACCAATCTCTTAATTGGAATGTTGCAAAAAACATCAATGAATTGTTAAGTGTCGTCATTAACCTATCATGATCTAGAATCCATTTTGAGATGTTTCTTGAGAGGTATTGAATGACAATGCGTCTCGCTTTAAATGAAGATAAAATCGACTATATTATCCGATGTTTTGAACTTTAGACGTGTGTTTATACATACGTGTGCGTATCACATACTTTTTACTGTATAAATGTATCACGTATATATGTATGCATTCAGCTCTTTATCTTAGTGAGCTAACGTGAGATAGAAGCAAACGTGTAAAAGAAGCAATTCCAACTTTCCAACATTTGAATGAATATACACATATATGATGATTGATTGGTTGTAATTAAATGTAAAGTGTTAACTTTATTGATGTTCTTGAGATCTGTTTGCATGCATTTTCCGTTTCCATTTGTATCTCACGATTGGCTCAAAACTAGCATTATGAATTATCGGAATTCAGTTTGCTTGATTATAAATGTTTCACATACACACACTTATGTTTTATTGCTCTTAAACTTGCGGTTTAAATCTGTTTTTCATTAGACAATTTATTATATATGTTTTATATTGTTTACCTAAACAATAAAATGGATAAGTTAGAAAAAAATTTTAGAATAAGTATTGTAAATCAAATATTTCTATTACATGTATTCTAACATCTAAGTGAAAATGATAACACATACTAATAAGATAAATTAAAAGAGTTACCGTCATTTAGTCGTCTTCAAAGTAACATACTTTGAAGGGGCAGTGGGTGGTGAGTACCGCAACTCCCCTACCGAGATCTTGTGTTTTTATAGTGTGTTCTCTTAAAATAAGAAAATATAAAAAAAATTCCTCATTAGAAGTGGTTAGGCATCTAAGCATTTAGGTCTACAACAAAATGGTAACTTATTAGTTATTGTAAAGACCAAATTACAAAACAAAATTACAACTTTTGTTGATGATGAGCGTTAGATTGAACTTTTGTCTCCAGCCTTATACTTGTGATACTTTCAAGTTTCAACCATTTGTCTTGTCATAGGTAACCCATATGATCATGAAAAGGAATATTATCATTGCCAGCAAGACGGTGGTGACACAATTAGGTTTAAAATACAAAAGGATTAATTAATTTCTTGTTTTTTCTTTTGAGGATCATAACGTGAGATTCTTAAATCTTTTTTACTTTAATAAAAAAAGTAATTATAAGTGACACATTTCAGCATCATATTTCATTTCATCAAATTTTTTTCATTTCTCTCTAATATTAATAATCACATTAATTATTAATAACAATATTTGATTCTTTTTAGATTAAAAATAATTTTTTTAATAAATCTAGAAAAAGAACTTTTTTTTATTAATGTTATTTCTAAGGAAATAAATATTTATAAATATAAAATCTTCTAAAACATCAAACTCTTTTTAAAAATAGAAAAAAATTATAAAATTGATGTTTTTAAAAGTAAGACATTTATAAACTATAAATAATTAAAAATTGAGAGTTATTTTAATGAAATTCTTAAAAATGATATTTTTTAAAATGATTTGTTTTGGTACAAAATGCTAAAATTATTTTTTGGAATGTTTTTTAAAAAAGTTGATATTATTACATTATTACTTACATTCCTTACTCATACGTAATTTTAATCGTATCTTATCTTTAAATATAATATAGTTTTATAAATAATAGAATTATATTTTGTTATATTTTACATTTATTAATCAATGTAATACACGAGTTTAATAAAACTAGCGTTTCTTATATGCCTAAAGACTTTCACCCTTTCACTGAAAAAAGAATTTTAAAAACCAACATGCAGATCTAGTACCCGTTGCCCCTACTATTTCTTAAAATCATTTTTCCTCACCATCAGGATTGATCACCTTGGTTGTGGCTCGTTTGCATAGGCCATTTGGTGACACTCAAGTGAATAAACCATATGTGATATATATAATTTCTAAATGTTAAAGACTAAAATTAAAAAAAAATTCAAAGATAGATGATACATGTAAATACTCAATAATATTAATGAAAAGAACGATGTACATTAAATTGACAATTAATTTTATGTTTCTATTAAACAGCATAAACAACATATAGAAAAGTGTAAAGAAAAACCATCAACTATCGTTATATATACCGATATATAACCAATGATCCTTAGCATAAATGTTTAATATCAGATATCTAATATTTTAATATAATATGTGTAGGTATTGAGTTCAAGTTTCAACTAATATAAAAAAGCAGGGAGGTTTCAAGTTGAGTTAAATAGTTTTCTCATCTATGATAAGGTTTCAAGTTAAATTAGAGAGTTTTTTCATGTATGATAAGTTTCGTTTTAAGGAAAGGACTGACTTTTTTTAAGATGTGGTCCAATCAAATTGGGCCAATCAAATTGGGCCGAACCCAGTAAGAATAGCTAACGGGCCTTAGCTGAATAAAATAAAAACAAACCGTGAGACACCCTTGGGTTTCATCCCCCACCTTCCCACTGTAAAACAACAGTGTTATTCGATGTTAGTTTATAGTTTTAATCACTTTTACCTATGATCTCTGCAAAATTCTCACCATTGATAATGTTTGTTGTTCTATACTAAATCAAACCCTACATCATTCCAATTTTGTCAGTCCCCATTCTCAGGTTCTGCTGATCGGAGACGGTGGTGGGTCCGCTGATGCCGCCGTCTCCGGCGGAGATTCAGCCGGAGGGCTCCGATACTGATTCATGGTGAGTCGACTCGCTCCGCAGTGAAATCGTTATCTTTTTCTTCAGAGTCATGCTCTAAACTTACCATTGATGCATCTACACATGTCTCTCAGGTTCCCTTTTAGGGTTTTGATTATTATGTTTATAAACAACAATGTGCCTTAGGTTTTCTGTTATTATTACCCAAATTATATGGATCATATTGCTATTGCAATTTACAAATCATTATTCATAATGTTGTATGCATATTTGCTTTGTTTTAGGCATCTGTAAACATACAACCACTACTGAAACAAGTGAAACCTAACTCAAACCCTCATTTTAACCCGAACCATATCCGCCAGCGTTCATTCTGTTTACCATAGTTTATTTGTTTTTTTATCACTATAATCACTTGGCACTCTACTTTTTTTTTCTTTTGCTGACATTCATGCCATTTCTTTCTTGATCCTGGTTAACTGCTTGTTTATTGTCTGCCCATAGAACTAGCGTTGTAGTTGAATTTAAACCTTTAATCTTTTTAATAGTAATTAGCATATGTATATATCTTTCATTTCATAAGGTAACTAGCTTTTTATTGTTAGATATTATGCTGCTATGTATATTCTAATGTTAACTATTAAGATGCTTGCCACTACCTCAGTAGGGAACAATTGCTTTACTGTAACCAAGGATGTATGCATCTTACTATCGTTATTTTCTGCTTATAAATGATCATCAATAAGGAACTTAGAAGATTTTTTTAGTATTATGCCAAATAATATATTGGAAAAGTTTGATCTTGATTTGAAGATTGTGTAAATCATAAACTTGGAAAGATTGGTTTTACATATAAGCTTTACACCACCCCTGGTTATTATTTGGTTGCAAAGGACGAGTCGCGCTCGAGTTTGGCTTGATTATTTGAGGCTAGTCTTAAGCTCACTCAAACCATGTAGGATCTCTAAGTGTTTTGAATTTATTTCTGGTTAATTCGAACGTGGAATGTTAAAAGTTCAATATATACAGTCAAGTATTTGATCACAAGTAATACACGATTGATCAAATTATCAGCTTAGTGAATTAATGCATGAACATGTTGGTAGAGACAATTAAGAACAAACAATTACATGTGGTAACTATTTATAGTATCTAACAAATTTACTAAGCTATCGGTTAAGCCTACATTACATTTGACATACTCATGATTACAAAAAAGGCGCAAATAGTTCAAAATTCTTTCACTAGCATCTAGCAAAGTCTCTACCTGCAGCCAAACAGACTTTACCTATACAAGTCAAATTTGTTCACTCGTAGTCAATATACATCAACAATATTGATCAAGTGTTCACCGAACACTTGTTAATTTGTTTACCCGCAATGGTTTCCTTGTAATGAATGTTTACCCTCATTGATAATATATCGGCAATTAAACACATTAATATAATCGTTTATCAAGAATATTTTAGTTGGTGTTTTGATAAACATAGAATTTATAGATTTTATGATCTTTCTTAAGGATGACGTTACCAAATTCTCTTTTATTAGAAACTCATTTGATTTCCTCACATATCCATGTGATTTCCTCACATATCCATGTGTTATTCATATTCTTTTGATCATATATTTTTATTTCTATAAGCTTTTAAGAAAGAACGAGTTTTGATAGTTTCATCGTTAGAGGAGATTGTAAAGTGCATATATAGAATTTATGCTTACCAAAATATCAATTGAAATATTCTTGATGAAAGATTGTATAAGTGTGTTTGATTGTGGATACATGATCAATGCGGTTAAGCATTCATTATGGGTAAATGCATCACATGTAAACAAATACATGTTCGTCAGTGTGGGTGAACACTTGGTAAATATTGGTGATGTGTTGTGGCTATGGTTGAACAATTCTGATGGCTACATGGTAAAGTCTATTTGGCTATGGTTTGAGACTAAGCAGGATGCGAGTGAATACATTTTGAATTGTTTGTGATTTTTATGTAATCATGTGTAATTTAGGCTTAACCGATAGCTTAATGAATTTGTTAGGATCAGTGATTTAAGTTTGATTAATTAGAGTAGATTGCAGCGGAATTCGAACAATGAATTAGACAATTTAGCAAGAACTCAATTGATATTCAATGGAATAGTACACGGTTATAGAGAGAGAGAGAATTCTGCAAAAGGAATATTTCATTCAAATGCTTTCGTGGTGGCTGAAAGTCACACGTTACAATTAGGTCAACATTCCTTATATAAGGAATGTGACGTCTGCTGATGTCACTTGATAGTGACATCTAACAAAATTATACAAACAACTGAAACTATGCAAACTACTGAAAGGTAAATTACAAGTACTGAAAAGGAAAACCATCACAACTACTGAAGTTAATAACTTCAGCTGTTGTGACAACTACTGAAGTTAATAACTTTAGTTATTGTGACAACTACTGATCACTCTGGTCTTCAGTCTTTGTCTTCAGTAGAAATCTTCAAATCTTGTCTTCAGACTTTGTCTTCAGACCTTGTAATCAGCTGATGTCTTCTGCTGTTGTGATCTTCTTCAGCAGTTGTAATGTCTGTGAGACTTGGAGGTTTTTCTGATCAGGCTCATTGGTTCTTTTGGTCCAACACACTCCCCCTGAACCAATGCAGCCAAAACCTCTAAGTTTATTGATGATCCCACTTATTCTTTGGCAGAAACACCCTCTTGATCAGCTTCAGAGTAATCATGTAAGCACAGGCTGGGAAAAGGTTTCTGATCTTTTGATTGGCTAAGTGTGGAAGGGACTCTGTCTTGGGGAAACTGGATACAGAGTCTTGTTCCAACCATGAAACCTAATTCCCATTGATGAGTCTGTAAGACTCTCTTGCATAGGCCTCAAGGAGAACAACTTGTTCCTTCTTGATGAGTTCTTCTGCTTCTCCCTCAAAGAAGAACTCAGGGCCATAATATTCAGACAGATACCTTACTGTCTTCCATTCTTCAACTCAACGGTTGTGATCTCTCTGTATGCGAATTCATCTGGATGAGAGCCTTCTAGCAACAACTAGAGTTCACTCTCTTGAAGATCTTCAAGTCTCTTGTATAACAGTTCCTTTTTGATCATTTTGTTCTCAAGTAGAGATTGAGGGGTTGTCTTTGAGTTGTGTGCTCTCTTGAATTCTTCTATAATCTCCCAGGGTGAGACTACCATGGCCAACATAATTGCAGCATTCAAAGTCTTTTCCACTTGGCCATGATATCTACTTGGTATGTTCTTCTTGTGTATTCTGGAACTTACCCTGGGGTCTGGCCAAATCCTCACTCTTCTCTTTGATGTTGGAATGTATGCCTAAGAGTGTACAGCCTCAGAGCTTGTTTCTTCATTGCTTGAATGGATGAGGACTGAGGAAGTCCTTGTCAACCATTTTGAGAAATTGCTCATCATGCTGCTTCTGCTGTTCTACTTCTTCAATCTTCACTTTCACCATTTGCATTTGCAAGTCAGGTGTGATGATCTGTTGACTTCTGGGCTCAGGTGTTTTAAGTTGAGAACAGTAGAGATTGGCAGACTGTCTTCATTCTCATCCTCTTCTTCTTCTTCTTCTACCCTCAACACCCTTCTCCTCCTTCTGGGTGTATCACTGGGTGTGGTTTGAGATGGTTTTTGGGGTAATGGAATTGGTTTGTGGGTTGAGTTGTGGGTGGTTTTGGTTTAGGGATAGAATTGGTAGATTTTAGAGATGATTGCTTTGAGGGTTGTTTTTGAGTGGGAGTATGAGAAGGCTGATCTAGCAATTTAGTGGTGAGTTTGGCTTTTGAGAGCTTTGCCATCTCAGTTCTCTTCCCAGCACCTGTTTCATCCAGTGCTTCGATGATCAACCCTTTGTTGTAGCTTCCAGCAGAACAGATTTTCTTGGTTATTTCCAAGATACTGTCTCTGGACCAAGACTTCATCTCTATCAATGATCTTTCTAGATATTTGGCAATAAACCTGATCATAATCTCCAACTTTCCCTATTTATCACACTATAACTAGCCTGTCTTGCTTGAATTTCATTTATCTCCAGCCTTCTGATCTCAACATCTAAGTGGCTGTGTCATGACCCTGTCTGAAGAGCTGATCTATTATTTTGTCCATAGATCTGCTATGAGCTTCATCAGCTTCTTTGACTAGATCTTCTAAGGACTTTTCTCCATCAGACTTTGACTCAGCACTTCTCTTCCGTTTGTAAGTGATCAGCTGATCTTTCTGCTCTTTGTCTGTGCTCAGCTCTTGCACTGTGATCAGCTGTTTCTCTGAGATCAGTTCTTGTTCTTTCTCCAACTCCTTTTCTTTTTCTGGTTTTTTCTCATCTTCTACTCTCTTCCTTTTCCTTTCTTTCACTGCCTTAGACTTAGTAGTCTCCCCCTTTTTGGGTGCATTGGGATCAGGGGCTTGAAAGGCAGAAGGTGACTTGTGAACAACATCATCAAGGAGTGTTTGGAGATTTGAGGAGATCTTTTCATCAATGGCTTTATATACTATCTCAGTGATGATGGGAGTGATGAGAGGTAAGGAGCTTTGAAAGGTTGCAACCATCTACTCAGAGGGGTTCTGTCCCTGAGAGGTGGTGCCAAAAGCAGTGGCTGGTGGCTTAGTTAAGTGTATTGGCTGTGTGTTTGGTGAACCTTCAAATGAAGGTGCCATCTGTGAGTTTATTGGGGCAGATGGACTTTTATCCTGAGACATTTTGGCTAGCAGTTCTTTGAGTCTGCTCACCTCAGTCTCTAGGATTGTGTTATGGGCTAAGACATTAAAGAAAAAGCCCAGGTCATCATCAGTCTTTGCTGAATCATCTGACCTCCTGATTAAATCAGGATGTACATGCCCTGAGTGTAGATCAGTATATGCATGTGCCCCTTGTTCTTGGTTCTGGGGACTTCCTGCCTCTAGACTTTGTCCTTCATTGGCAGTTGCTTCTGGTGAGGTCTTATATATGTTACTAACTTTATCCTGTTCATTTGCTGAATCAGTAGAAGTGGCAGCCTGACCAGATGTTCGAACCTCCTCTTCTACACTTGGAGATTGAACATTATAACCCCTGTGCTGTGGGTTATCAGCAGCATTTCGGTCCTCCCCCTTAATCGTTGAGGTATTCCCAGTGTTAATTGGTTTCTGGGGAGGGGGTGAGGAATGCAGCTGACTCAGCACTTTAGCAACTATAAGGGTTGGGCTTTGAGGGGCGGTTGCAATTGGAGATTGGTCAGAAGCAGATTGCACCCGGGGTGAGAGATGCTCTTCAATGGTAACCTTCTTAACTGAGATAGGTTCCAGTAATGTGGTATCCTCAAATTGGTTGCAACAGGATCCTGTGGAGAGGATACCTGTGCGGTTTTAGCTGGTTGAGTCTCTGACATGACTGGGGGGTTAGAACCAGTATGTGTTTCATGTATGGTGGTACAGGGGCATCCTCAGGGGACTCATCTCCCTGAGTAGCCTTTTTAGGCTTTTGGGGTTTGGGTTTGGTGGGGACTTTGGATCTGGAGGTGGAGGCTGTGGGTTCCCTCTGCTTGGGTTGAGCAGCTGGGCAGCCCCTTTGAGAGTAGGGTCAGAGTTATGCCTGGAGTATACCTCAGCTAAGATAGCTGGAGCAGGGACTCCAAGACCAACAAGGCCTTCAGATTTTAATTGATTTAAAATTATGGCCATCAGAAACCTAGGATATAGTAGCCATCTGTTTGTCACAGGTATCTGAGCCAGATCCTTAAGTTCCATAAACACTATCTCAGAAAAATTTAGAGTTTGTCGTTCAAAGATAGAGTACAATACCTGTTGCCATCTTGAGGACATCTGATCCCATGAAGATGTCTTTGTAGCAAGGCAGACATTCACCATGTGGAAGATAAGTCTTTCAGCATCATGGAAGTGCTTTTTGAGAATGGTTGTAGCACTTAAGTCTCCTTCATACCCGTTGTTGATGAAAGACATATCAATGGTGCCTTTCGGGTATTCTATAATACAGGTGGCATCATGCAAATTTAGGGTTTTGCGAATGATGTGAGGGGTGATTACCACCTGTTTCTGGTTGACCGACGACTGGAGAGTGATTTGGCTATCATTTTCACCAGTTGTTACAGAGACGTTGGTCCAGAATTGGTTTGAGGAATCGGGGTATATGGTAGGATTCAAAAGAAAGGCGGTTCTGTATTGGGAATCCACCCTAAGATCGATGGCATTATCAAATTTGTTCCAAAAGGCCGATTTCGAGAGGTAGGCAACACAGTTGTGTCTGGGTTTGAGTTTCATGGTCGCCATTGTTGAGAGAGAAAAGGATAGAAAACTGCTAATGAAACGTTCGGCTATAAGTGCAAGTATTTATAGGTTAAGAAAATGCTGAAAAGAAAACGACTGAAAGTATTGGTGTTGTCATCAGTTGTTTTCAAACAACTGAAGACTTGGTTTTAACTATCAAACAGTTGAAACAACTGAAGACTTGGTTTTGGTCATCAGTAGTTATGAAACTACTAAAAACCTTGATTTTGGCTTCAGGTGTAGAAAACAACTGAGGACTTGGTGTTAGTCATCAGTAGTTGTGAAACTACTGAAGACATGGTTTTGTCATCAGTTGTTTAAGGTGAAACAACAGTTTGTGGAAACGATTGAAGAGAAAATTCTCATCAGTAGTTTTCGTCAATTCTTAGCTTTTCAGCTGTTTCATACTGTCCTCAACACTTACTCATCAGACTTTTTAGTTGTTTTCAGTTGTTTCATAGGACATCAGTACTTATCTGTTTTTACTGACATCAGTAGTTATAACTACATCAGTAGTTGTAACTACATCAGTTTCTTTTAACAAAAAGTACAATACTTTTTAAGTAATTTAGTCTTTAGTAGTTATGAAACCAACTGAGAATAAAACTTATCAGTACTTATTTGTGACATTTTTACTAATGGTCATCAGTAGTGTCACTTATTCTGGCTGCAGCATACCAAGCCTTAACATAAGGTTTTGAAAAGTTGAACTGTCCAAAGGCTTAGTAAATATATCTGCAAGCTCATCAACACTTGACACAAACTTTGGATCAATCATACCTTTTTCAAAACAATCCCTAATAAAATGGTGTCTGATCTTTATATGTTTGGTCCTAGAATGCTGGACTGGATTCTTGACAATACATAGAGCTGAAGCACTATCCATTAACAATGGAGTCTTAGTCTCTGTAATGCCATAATCCAATAATTGGTTCTGAAGCCAGAGTACCTGAGATGTACAACTTGCAGCAGCAATGTACTCTGCTTCACCAGTGGATGTAGCAACAGATGTTTGTTTCTTACTCTGCCAAGAAATCAAACAGTTGCCTAGGAATTGACATCCACCAGAAGTTGACTTTCTGGTTAACTTACACCCTGCATAGTCACTATCAGAAAAAACAACTAATTTGCAAGAGTGTCCAGTGGAATACCAAAGACCTAGAGATTGTGTACCTTGCAGATATCTAAAGATCCTCTTGACTACAATCAAATGAGACTCTTTAGGAGCAGCCTGAAATCTAGCACAAACACAAGTTGCAAACATAATATCTGGTCTAGAAGCTGTTAAGTACATTAAGGACCCAATCATACATCTGTAAAGTGTTTCATCAACAGCTTTACCTTTCTGATCTACATCCAGTTGTGTGGTGTTGCACATGGGAGTAGAACAGGGCCTATAGTTTTGTAAATCAAACTTATTCAAAAGATTTTTGTATATTTTGACTGATGAAGAGAGCATAGAAGCAGAAGTTGGACAATTGACTTCTGGTTGAGACACCAGCATTGATATCACCAATTATTTGAGACATGGGGTGATTCTTCAGCTCTTGGTACACTATAAGATCAGTGCAAGTGTTTGTAGCAGGTTCAGCAGCAACAATTAAGTCTAAATTACACAGTACCTAGCAAATTCACTAAGCTATTGGTTAAGCCTAAATTACAGTACTAAGCTAAATTGTCAATTCCACTGTTTTCCTAAATTTGCATGATGCCACCTGTATTATAGAATACCCGAAAGGCACCATTGATATGTCTTTCATCAACAACGGGTATGAAGGAGACTTAAGTGCTACAGCCATTCTCAAAAAGCACTTCCATGATGCTGAAAGACTTATCTTTCACATGGTGAATGTCTGCCTTGCTTCAAAGACATCTTCATGGGATCAGATGTCCTCAAGATGGCAACAGGTATTGTACTCTATCTTTGAACGATAAACTCTAAATTTTTCTGAGATAGTGTTTATGGAACTTAAGGATCTGGCTCAGATACCTGTGACAAACAGATGGCTACTATATCCCAGGTTTTTGATGGCCATAATTTTAAATCAATTAAAATCTGAAGGCCTTGTTGGTCTTGGAGTCCCTGCTCCAGCTATCTTAGCTGAGGTATACTCCAGGCATAACTCTGACCCTACTCTCAAAGGGGCTGCCCAGCTGCTCAAACCCAAGCAGAGGGAACCACAGCCTCCACCTCCTGATCCAAAGTCCCCACCAAACCCAAACCCCAAAAGCCCAAAAAGGCTACTCAGGGAGATGAGTCCCCTGAGGATGCTCCTGTACCACCAATACAGGAAACACATACTGGTTCTAACCCCCCAGTCATGTCAGAGACTCAACCAGCTAAAACCGCATAGGTATCCTCTCCACAGGATCCTGTTGCAACCAAATTTGGGGATACCACATTACTGGAACCTATCTCAGTTGAGAAGGTTACCATTGAAGAGCATCTCTCACCCCGGGTGCAATCTGCTTCTGACCAATCTCCAATTGCAACCGCCCCTCAAAGCCCAACCCTTATAGTTGCTAAAGTGCTGAGTCAGCTGCATTCCTCACCCCCTCCCCAGATTCCAATTAACACTGGGAATACCTCAACGATTGAGGGGGAGGACCAAAATGCTGCTGATAACCCACAGCACAGGGGTTATAATGTTCAATCTCCAAATGTAGAAGAGGAGGTTCGAACATCTGGTCAGGCTGCCACTTCTACTGATTCAGCAAATGAACAGGATGAAGTTGGTAACATATATAAGACCTCACCAGAGGCAACTGCCAATGAAGGACAAAGTCCAAAGGCAGGAAGTCCCCAGAACCAAGAACAAGAGGCACATGCATATACTGATCTACACTCAGGGCATGTACATCCTGATTTAATCAGGAGGTCAGATGATTCAGCAAAGACTGATGATGACCTGGGCTTTTTCTTTGATGTCTTAGCCCATAACACAATCCTAGAGACTGAGGTGAGCAGACTCAAAGAACTGCTAGCCAAAATGTCTCAGGATAAAAGTCCATCTGCCCCAATAAACCCACAGATGGCACCTTCATTTGAAGGTTCACCAAACACACAGCCAATACACTTAACTAAGCCACCAGCCATTGCTTTTGGCACCACCTCTCAGGGACAGAACCCCTCTGAGTAGATGGTTGCAACCTTTCAAAGCTCCTTACCTCTCATCACTCCCATCATCACTGAGATAGTATATAAAGCCATTGATGAAAGGATCTCCTCAAATCTCCAAACACTCCTTGATGATGTTGTTCACAAGTCACCTTCTGCCTTTCAAGCCCCTGATCCCAATGCACCCAAAAAGGGGGAGACTACTAAGTCTAAGGCAGTGAAAGAAAGGAAAAGGAAGAGAGTAGAAGATGAGAAAGAACCAGAAAAAGAAAAGGAGTTGGAGAAAGAACAAGAACTGATCTCAGAGAAACAACTGATCACAGTGCAAGAGCTGAGCACAGACAAAGAGCAGAAAGATCAGCTGATCACTTACAAACGGAAGAGAAGTGCTGAGTCAAAGTCTGATGGAGAAAAGTCCTTAGAAGATCTAGTCAAAGAAGCTGATGAAGCTCATAGCAGATCTATGGACAAAATAATAGATCAGCTCTTCAGACAGGGTCATGACACAGCCACCTTAGATGTTGAGATCAGAAGGTTGGAGATAAATAAAATTCAAGCAAGACAGGCTAGTTATAGTGTGATGGATAGGGAAAGGTTGGAAATTATGATCAGGTTTATTGCCAAATATCTAGGAAGATCATTGATAGAGATGAAGTCTTGGTCTAGAGACAGTATCTTGGAAATAACCAAGAAAATCTGTTCTGCTGGAAGCTACAACAAAGGGTTGATCATCGAAGCACTGGATGAAGCAGGTGCTGGGAAGAGAATTGAGATGGCAAAGCTCTCAAAAGCCAAACTCACCACTAAATTGCTAGATCAGCCTTCTCATACTCCCACTCAAAAACAACCCTCAAAGCAATCATCTCTAAAATCTACCAATTCTATCCCTAAACCAAAACCACCCACAACTCAACCTACAAAACCAATTCCATTACCCCAAAAACCATCTCAAACCACACCAGTGATACACCCAGAAGGAGGAGAAGGGTGTTGAGGGTAGAAGAAGAAGAAGAAGAGGATGAGAATGAAGACAGTCTGCCAATCTCTGCTGTTCTCAAACTTAAAACACCTGAGCCCAGAAGTCAACAGATGATCACACCTGACTTGCAAATGCAAATGGTGAAAGTGAAGATTGAAGAAGTAGAACAGCAGAAGCAGCATGATGAGCAATTTCTCAAAATGGTTGACAAGGACTTCCCTCAGTCCTCATCCATTCAAGCAATGAAGAAACAAGCTCTGAGGCTGTACACTCTTAGGCATACATTCCAACATCAAAGAGAAAGAGTGAGGGTCTGGTAAGTTCCAGAATACACAAGAAGAACATACCAAGTAGATATCATGGCCAAGTGGAAAAGACTTTGAATGCTGCAATTATGTTGGCCATGGTAGTCTCACCCTGGGAGATTATAGAAGAATTCAAGAGAGCACACAACTCAAAGACAACCCCTCAATCTCTACTTGAGAACAAAATGATCAAGAAGGGATTGTTATACAAGAGACTTGAAGATCTTCAAAAGAGTGAATTTTAGTTGTTGCTAGAAGGCTCTCATCCAGATGAATTCGCATACAGAGAGATCACAACTGTTGAGTTGAAGAATGGAAGACAGTAAGGTATCTGTCTGAATATTATGGCCCTGAGTTCTTCTTTGAGGGAGAAGCAGAAGAACTCACCAAAGAGGAACAAGTTGTTCTCCTTGAGGCCTATGCAAGAGAGTCTTACAGACTCATCAATGGGAATTAGGTTTCATGGTTGGGACAAGACTCTGTGTCCAGTTTCCCCAAGACAGAGTTCCCTTCCACACTTAGCCAATCAAAAGATCAGAAACCTTTTCCCGGCCTGTGCTTACATGATTACCTTTGAAGCTGATCAAGAGGGTGTTTCTGCCAAAGAATAAGTGGGATCATCAATAAACTTAGAGGTTTTGGCTGCATTGGTTCAGGGGGAGTTTGTTGGACCAAAAGAACCAATGAGCCTGATCAGAAAAACCTCCAAGTCCCACAGACATTACAACTGCTGAAGAAGATCACAACAGCTGAAGACATCAGTTGATTACAAGGTCTGAAGACAAGATCTGAAGATTTCTATTGAAGACCAGAGTGATCAGTAGTTGTCACAACAGCTGAAGTTATTAATTTCAGTAGTTGTGATGGTTTTTCTTTTCAGTACTTGTAATTTACCTTTCAGTAGTTTGCATAGTTTCAGTTGTTTGTATAATTTTGTTAGATGTCACTATCAAGTGACATCAGCAGACGTCACATTCTTTATATAAGGAATGTTGACCTAATTGTAACGTGTGACTTTCAGCCACCACGAAAGCATTTGAATGAAATATTCCTTTTGCAGAATTCTCCCTCTCTCTATAACCGTGTACTATTCCATTGAATATCAATTGAGTTCTTGCTAAATTGTCTAATTCTAATTAATCAAACTTAAATCACTGATCCTAACAGGTACTATAAATAATTAAATATTTACCTCATGTAATCGTTTGGAGCATGTTTGTAAATGAGTTCACTAAGATTATAATTTGATCAATTATGATCCGATACTTGAATTTATATATTGAGTTTGAACATTTCGCATTTAAATTATCAAAAATAGATTTAATTGAACTCTTATGATCCTACAAGCTGATAGCTCAACAAGCCCTCATGATTGAGCTTGGCTTGAAAAGCTAAGTATTAAATAAGGTTATTATCAACAATAAAATTTATTTCATGTACATGTAACATTATATATAATAACAAAACTTTTTTAAATAAATATAACACTACAACGAAACTTAACTAGAAGTCAAAATCCTTTTCTAGTATTTTTATTCATATGTAATTATGTATCTGTATTATGGAAAACCTGAAAAGCTCGATAAGTGCTCAAGCCTAACCCTCTAAGCTTGAGCTCAAGTTGATATATATTTTGAGCTGATTTTTGATGTTTGAGCTCAAGCTCGATAAAAGACTTAAATGAGCTCAAGTTGCTGGATAAAATCCTGATTTGTTTGCAGCCTTGTAATGTTCTTTTCTGATTCCTGGGAATTACATTTGTATGTGGTTAGTATATTGATGGAGCAACATACTTAATCAGAATTTAAGGCGCAATGATTCACGATTCAGTTCATCATATTGTCAAGATTATTTGTTCATGTTTTTTACCTGACCTAAACCAAACAAGAAGTTGGCAACCATAGTTAGTGTTCGTTCGTGGGTTTTTATTGTATCATGTTTCAGGTCCAACAGCTGACAAATGACATGCAGATGATATTGACCTCTTTGACACATTCAAATACGTTGATATTCAGGTGCCCCTCTGACACATGACATCGAAGTGATACCAAGTTCTTTGACATCATCTTTATTCTGATAATATTATTATTACACATCACAGGGGGACAAGGTAAGGAGACGTAGCGATTTGAGAAGATGGATACGTATCCTGCGTGAAAGAAGCTCACATTAGAATATAAGCCCACCAAGAAAACCAAGTGCTACCAATGGAGATGACAGCCGTAAAGACCCCTGTTCTTGAAGTCAAATATTTGTCTATTCAGTCAAAGTCAACATCTGTGACTGCCCAGATTTTGCAGTTTCAGCAAATTGGTTAACGGTCTGATCGTTTGTATAGTTTACTATATCAACAGATGTTTTGGTGTTTTGACTTTGTGGAGCCTTGCTGGTGTATCTAGAGACAAAGTTGAAAATGTTTACCATTATATGTTGATTTAAATCTTTCTCACTTGGATGCTTACATGTCTTTTTAAAGGTACACATTCTATGATACTTTAACTTGTTTGACTGGTGTGACCTTACTGCCCCTTGGTTAATTGTTTTGGTGGTCGATTTTGTTACAAATGCAGGTTTTCTTTTTAAGCGATTATGTGTCATGTTTGTGATTGTGGCCATGTAAGTCGTCACGCCTGCAACACTACCTATGGATTTCTTGTGACTAGAGGTAACCTTTTGGATACTGTGTCATATCCATTACAAAGGGTGTTATCGTTTTGCAAACGCCTTATGCAATATTCTAGAGAAAAAGAGCCATGATCGCTTTTATATTCCTCATGCTAGAGTCACTTCCCAAGATGAGTTTAAGCGAAGTGCTTCCCAACTTCTTTTGCATCACAATTTCATTCTGCTAATGATTAAAAATCAAGGGTGAGAAAAGTGGGAAAACCTTGTTCTTTCTTTAACCTTGAAGAAGAGTTCTTCATCGTAATTCTCCTGCTCGTCTCGACCATATTATTTTTGGTTAAATTTAAAGCATATTGTTTTGTCAACTATCTAACCACTATAAACGTGTAACCTTTGGATCATGGAAATTATCTAGTCGTTGAAAGTAATTCTTATCGTCATCTTTCTACTACTTTGACATGATGTCTTCTTCTATGTTCAAGTTGAAATAACATACTATGTCATCAAGTAAATCAACTCCATAACCAAAGGGTTGTACATTGGAGGCTCATGTTAGAATCTAGAGATGTGGTAAATATGTTATATTTAAATTCAATGACATTTTCAATAATCATTGCGTCTTTATAAATATGTCTTGTGAAGATAGCTAAAAGACAATTATGTGAACAAGTATAAAAAGCATAAAATATCAACGCAACAAACACAAGATTTATAGTAGTTTGGGTGAGTGATAACTATATATTGCTTCATTAAGAATATTTCTTGTAAGAATGTAAAGGATCAGTTTTTTCCTACTTTTTACTAGTAAGGCAGTGATATTATTTTCACTTCTTACGCTTATAATGTTGATTGTAACACTTGTTATTGCCAATAACACATCAATTATGTATGTACTTATCTGTTTAGAAACAAAAAAAAACGTTGCATTTTAAAATGGCTAATGAAGTTGAAATTTGACTATTTCAACTTAAATAATCAGACACGATATTTCAATTTGTTTTGGTCATAACAACTGAGCTTCGACCTTTGAACACACAACATGAAGAAGATATGAAATACAAACCATTGCTACAAGACAACATAATTCTCAATGCAATTTCAAGCAAGATTGGTCTTCTCTCGTATTACTACTACTACTTCAGAACATAAACACATACAAATCTAGATATGTTTTTTAAAAGAAACCGTTTAAAAATATCTCACCATTTTTGTTCTTATTTTGTTTAATTTTGATTCGACATCTTATTATGTATTGATTATCTAGATTATTTTATGTTGTTTCCATTACCATTTTAGTTTGTACATATCAATTATGAATAGTTTTAAGAAATGCAATTTCTTTTTTTAAGTTTAATTGTAAATTTGTCTGTTATCACTCATTACAAAAAATAGAGTAAAAGTTATCTTAACCAACTCTTGTCTTGGAAACATATATATGAGGTCTTTGATAATTGGTCAAAGATTCGTATCATGCTATAGCTAGAGTTAAATAATCCAAACTTTAGACAAATGTGGCATAGTTTTAAACAACATTAGTAAGATAAAACACAAGATGGATGCATGTGGTTATAAAAGAAGTGTTTGTATGTTGTCTACGCATGTGGCCATAAAATATATGTAGTGTGAAAGTATATATAAATATATAATCTATAAATACTAATAAAAGAATATTTTTATGTGTCACTTGTCACAATTCTAAAGCTACTAAATTTTATTTTCCCGCTTCTCTCTCTTAATAAATATTACATTAAATACAAATGATATTATTCAATTCTTTTTATATTATAATATACTTTTTTTAAATAATCTTTCTACAAATGCAATTGTAAGTAAATATTTTTTATAAATAAGAATGTTTTTCAAAAATAATAAAAATTCAAAAAAATACAATATTTAAAACCTATGACTTTTAAAAAATAGTTCTTATGAAACAAAATTATTAAATTTTAAAGTTATAATAAATTATTAAAAAGACACTTTTTTAAAAATGGTTTGTTTTGAAAAAAATTGTTAAAAACCAATTAAAAAGCAAACAAATAAAAAAAGTATAAAATATAATATCGTTATTTTATCTATCGTATGTAATATTAATCATACATATAACTTCTAATAAAACAAAGAATCTTTTGTCACTTGTCATATCTATCTTAACTCATGTTTTTGCCACTTATCAATTTTTTAGATATTCACAAATCAATTTTCACTCCAAAATGGTATTATAATAATTTAAATTCTGATACAAATTTCTCTCTCTTATTAAAAATAAATTTTATTAATCGTTATGTTCTCTCTCTTATCTATTTTTTTTAAATCAACTATCTTTTTTTAAAAAGATTTTATGAAGGAAATTAGAAATCACTCTTTTAATCAAATCTAAATAACAAGAAACAAATTTTTATATAATATGAATTTTTCTAAAACATTATATATTTTTAAACAAAATATTTTAATCATTTTGTTTAAAAGAATTATAAACAGGTGAAATATTTAAAAAATTTGAAACACTAAAGATATTTTTTGTAAAAAATCTAAAAATGAATGTTTAAAATGAAACTTTTTACATAAGAAAGTTAAAAATAGTATAATTGTTTTATTTCTTAATCAAAAGTATATATAATTTTAATTATATTTTACATTAAAATATATAATTAAAATAGCTATTTATACGTAATTAACATCATATTTTATCTTTAAACATGATTTATAATACATAAGTTTTTATTAATAATTATTTAATATTTTATTATCCAATCGTGTATTACACGGGGACTAACCTAGTTAGATTAATATAAACGTTGTTAAAACGTTACAAATCACAATTAGATATGACTTGAAATACCACATCAAGATAATCAAATTTTGGGTTATTGCATCCAACTCATTAACCCGTTAAAAAACCTAGTCGTGTTTGGTTGATCCCTGTTACACAATAATTAAAATGTTAACCAGCTAACTCATTCTAGCCCACGTAAATATATTACAACCCTACAACCTCGTTTAATATGTCTACATTTTGATTAAAATTCATCGTTGTGTTTACAACTTGACCACATGTTTACAACCTACTTAGTTTGTTTAAATAAATGGGTTAATTTGGTTGTGTTCGGTTTACATAACTATAGGTATCTATGTTATGGTTGATGTCTTTCACATACATATGGATGACATGGGAGGAGTGTCACTAATCCTAAAAATATGTTAGATTGTAAAACTGTATCTCATACCCAACTTAATACATGTAACATATCAGGACATTGATATAGATCTACTAGTTAGTTTTGTGTGAGTTCAAATCCTCCAATAAGTGTAGATTTTAGGGAATTGTGTGTTTGTTGTTCAGAAAAAAATTATCTTTTTCGGATTTTTAAATACGTTTCTTTTTCCTACCATTATAATTTTTATATAATTTTATATTTTTAATACTACAACGAACTAAAATATTTTACATAAACTAAATATGTAAATTTCATTATCACATAATCTCAAAATAAATTTATAATTCATAACATACAAAATGCAAATAATGTCATTTAATAATATTACAAAAGAATTTTTCATTTTTCACGTAACGAAGTTACTTGAATAAAACATTACTAGACAAAAGTTATAAGAAAATAGAATATTGAAATTAAATATTTCAGGTATATTGTCCAGGTAAACAACTATATGAATTCAATGTTTCAGGTAAACAAGTGTATTGTTTCAGATAATTATACATGAACCGATAAATTTACTTTTATCATTTCCATACCTAAATATCCGTCATGAATGTTTTGGTTAACATGCATTCCCATCGGGCTTTGGTTTTCATGTATTCTCATCTGACACAATGCATTTTGTGTCATCATTACTTTGACAAAAATAAATATATGAATAATATTCGAATTCGATAATTCAACCGGTTAATATCACATGCTTATGATAATATTTGTAATACGACATAAGCCAACGACCTAATAGATGTCATTCACTCATTTGAAAAATAAGGAAGCAATACTAGTGGGGCACGATCTTACATATGCACTGAAGAAATATAGTAATAATTTGACGAAATTTAGTCAAATAAGATAACTTGAAGGGCAAAACTAAAAATAGCACATAGGAAGGACCTAATAACTACAGAAATTATAAAATATTAAATATCGGGACATTAATTTTAAAAAACTCCGAACTAAATCTTTCAAATTCTTAAATTAAATTATATAATAATAGTAAGGTGGGAAGGAAATAGTTGTAAGTTGGGGAGAATGAAGAATGTAGTGATTTGTGGATTAATGACGTCACGGTATATTAATGTTTTACGTGTAAACAAAATTGAATATGACTATTTGTCATGCTATGCAAGCAAAGTCCATTTACATATGCTAGACATCAGTCAATTTCAATCATACTTTATCAGGGTAGAATACATTTAATAATCATTATATGTTATAATTATAGAGCTTATGGTTTTCGTAATGAGAGTTCAATCGTGTTGCGTTAAGAATTTCAAGTTGACGGGTTAAATAAGTGAACCCGATCACAACTCGTATATTAATTCGAGTCAGTGACATCAACCTAAGCCAAACACGTAAAAATTCTTGTGTTTTAGGTTGAAGAAATCAATGCTTCTTTGTGAATATGAGTAATGAATGATTACTTGGTGATAGTTTAAACAACAAATAACTCTTAGCTTAAATTAAACTTTTTATAACCCATGCATTTTTAATTGTTTTTGTTTTTTCTGTCGCTCGTTCTTAATCAACAAACTTAGATTTATATACTAACCTTCAAATTAGAGGAATAAGATGAAAATGACTATTCGACTAGAGATGAAAACAATTATAAAATATGGAATTGAGAATATGTAGTTGGGAGTAAAAATTAAAATTACCGAAAATAGTGTCAATGACAAGTATAAAAGAGAAAATTAATTCCACTAGTAGAAATAAAAATAGTCAGATGAAAAGCAAAAAAATGGTAAATTTTTTAAATCTCTCTAAAATCTAAATACATTCAAAGAAAAACTTTAAACCTAAACACGTTTATAGATCAACTCGTTTATAAAAACATGTTTGAGTAAACCATTTCATTAAACAGGTGGTGTTTGGTTGGCATTTTTTAATATATAGATTATATTAACCAACCTAAAGCCTAATTATCTTTCTAACACGTTCGTGATATATTTCAAGTCGTATCAAAGATTGTGTCTCCTAGTTTATACATGCTTGATAAAATATAAGATTTATGAGATATTAATAAGAAAATAAAAAATAACAAAATAATAAATAATAGTTTCGAAGTTGAAAAACAGTGTTACAATGTTTTATGTAAAATAGTAATTTCATCACCTAGTAAATAATAAATATGAACTACAAGCATAAAAATGTAAGCAGTAAAAATAATTGTCATATGTTACAATATTTCATTATAGAAAGACGAGTGATAATACACAGTCAAAAGCCAACACATAATGTGATGCCGCATATCACACGCGTTTAAGATAGTATTAACATACAAAAGTACGTATAATACGCGAGTAAAGATAAATATTTCATCTTAACATCTCAAAACTACTAATCAATGAATAAATTGAGGCCATGATTAAGATTTAAGACCACCTCACAATTTCACATTTCAAAGTTGATTGAATGCAACTAACTAATTTCCCCTTTCTTTATGTCACAAAATCTGCATGTGTCCCCCTTCCTTTTCCTCCATAAGACTCTTTCTCCCCTTGACAATTGTACCACAAACACAAATCTCTCTTTCTCTTTTCACCCTCCACTATTTTTACTCCCTTTGATTACCTAAGCACAATCCACTCTTCATCTTTTGACCCTTTTCACCTTCCTCTTTATACACCTATATATATACATACATACACATAACACATGTCCTGTATCTATACCCCATTACCCCCCCCCCCCCCCCCCTCTCTATCTCTCTCATCACAAACCAATGCAAATCAGACCCTTTACTCCAACTTCAATTTCAAAGCTTTTTTTATAAAGAAAAACTCATACCTCTGTTCTGATGTTACAAATTAAACAATCTTTATTGAAACAGAGTTAAAAAGGTTGCACCTTTTGGGGTTGTTTTTGTTCTGTAATCATGGCTGTTCAAGCACAATTTTACTCTGATCATAATGATCAGAGTAATATATTATGGGGTTCTCTAATTTGCCTCAAGATTGGGGTTTGATGTCTGGTTCCTCTGTTTTTCGATTTGGGGATGAAAACAGAACACTCTGTTTTTCTTATGATCGTCAAGAAGATCAAGGGCTTCTGGATTCTCAAAATGTTGTGAATTTTGATTGTGACTATCGTAATCTTGTTTCGTCGTCGAATTCGAGGAGAAATGGGGTGATTGGATTTCAGAATTTGTGTTCTGAGCTTGAGAAACAGAGGTTAGAGATGAACAGTTATGTTCATCTTCAGGTCAGTTTTGTTATTCCTTTTTAATGGTGTCTCTAAATTCAAGTGTGGGGAATGGAGTTGCTTAAAAACCGTTGAAACCAACCGAACCGTTAAAACCAAACTAAATTGGCTCGGTCGAGTTATAACTAATATGGCCCCGTTTATAGTTTAAGGTTCGAAAGACCATGTTTAACGGTTCGGTTTAGTGTTTAGAACTCATGAAGATATTCATAAATGGAAAAATAAATATTGGTGTAACTTTAATAAAAGTTAAAAAAGTTTGTTATTAATATTGAATATAATAATTATAAAACATACACAAACAAACATACTCAACATGTCACACTCATGTAGTAAGTCTGAAATTATAACCCGTATAACTATTTAAATTTTATTGTGTATATATTACTAATCTAATTGATTTGGTGTTCTTAAGTTTTTTTTTCCACTTTTCTCATAAACTTCTTTGATATTCAAAAGGTAAAACGTAAACCATTAAAACCAAATCGTACAAACTATGTGTTCGTGTTAAAGAAAAACGACCCATACTTTTAAACCGTCAAACCAAATCGTTTTAATACGTCTGGCTAGACGTTTGGTTTAGTTTATTTATCCAATAACTTATGTCAAAACCGACAAAACCAGACAGTAAACATATCAACAGATAGCATGAGAAATAATTCTCCATGCAGAATTATAACTTGTGTTTGGTGATCTGTTAAACCAGAATGAGAAACTAAAGGCTGTTTTGAACGAAGAAACACGAAAAAAGGAGGCGATCTTGATGCAGATATACGAATCGAAGATGAAGGCAATACTCGAGGCAAAAGATGAAGCTTTACACACAGCAAAGATCAAATCAAAAAAGCTTCAAAACTATCTAATAATGGCGGATAAAGAAGCCAAGATTTGGGAGCGAAAAGCAATGGAAACTGAAGTGACAATGACAAAACTCCACTCTGAACTCAAACAAGAAAGAGCAAGAAGACATGAAGATGCAGAATCAGCCTTCAATGGTGATGAAGAAAGACAAAGAAAGATGGTGTGCAAGATGTGCCACGTGAGGAGCACGTGCATCCTATTGTTACCATGCAGGCATCTTTGTTGTTGCAGAGCTTGTGAAGGTCTGCTGATGTATTGTCCTGTTTGTGAGACTGTTAAAAATGGAAGTTTGGAGGTTTTCTTTGATCTAAATTGATGAGGGTAGAATGGTCACAAGGAAAAACTTAAAAAAATTTGGTGTTGGGTTTGTTTCTTTTTTTGGGTTTTTGTTACTAAAGATATATTTTTGGTTGTACTATTAGTGGTAAGGATCCAAAATGGTTATGAGGGTGTGACTATATGATAGGAAAATGTTGAAAAAGTTATAAAAAGATGACTACATTTATACCAAACTTTTTATTTAGGTGGTAGCTAAACTTTGACGTTCGATGTGGCTTGTTAGTGTGCGTAAAACACCACTTCACTTGACGTTTAATGGGGTTATGTGAGGTTTTTAAGGGCTTTAAAGGTGAATGAAGAGTCCTTCTACGCGTAACAAATTAATTTATATTTATTTGTATATTAAATTAAGAGGGTGAATGATATCATTTGATTGGTTTAACGAGTGTGTTGAGTGAAATAGATAAGTGATGTAATGTCTACAAGAAACGAAACAACGCGTAAAATACTTGATGGTTTTATTACATCAATTCATGTGTGTAGACAATATCTCTCTCTTCTTGTGATTAATGGTTCTAAGTCGTATCTTAGACAAACCACATATAACATAATTTATGTTTGAATTTTCCAATAAATTTAAGATTTTTTTTGTTCCAAATATATTTATACAACAGAATGATAATATATTCCAAATATATATATACATATAATTATATCTATTATTTATTTATAGATCATTTTTGATGCTCTGTATGTTACCTGATACTATATAAATACATATATTTATAGTAATTTCATGTGACATATCATTTTTCTATATGTATAATATAAGTGATACTATAAAAAGAGTGTGTGTTAGCTTACTCTTTACTGAGTTTACTCTTCTTTATAATTCTACGTTTTAAGCACAGGATTGTTGCATTAAAACTCTTATAAAAATCAATACTATAATTTTAGATTCACCTTAACGTTATTTAATCACCTTTATATGTTTATAGTAGTTTAGACGGGTTTTCTTGCAACAAAAGTCTACAAGTTTTAAAAAATCAACCTTTTAAAACCTTAAAACCAACATACCTTCTTGTGAGTCTTGTTAAATATAAATGATTAGTTAATGGCTAAAATAAATAAAATTAATAAAAATTGTAAAAAGTAATTTCAACCATCAATCTTTTTAATCATGTATCAAATTATATGGAAGAAGTTTGATAGATGTGTATTTTAAGCATGACCATTTTTGTTAATTTTTTTTAAGTTCTTCCACTTTTTGCGTCTTTAAATCTCTGGTTCACACCTGACTCAAGGGGATTTCCCCACAACGATAAATTTCCTCTTTGGTGTTTCTATAAACCAAACCTGAAGCGTCAAAATCAAAATAAACAATTGGTATCCCATCTCAGGAAAACTCACTTAGGTATTAGGGGTAGTTTCAAATATTTTAAAAAAATTAACAATATTTTTATAATAAATCTATTTACTTTAGTTTTATATAGTTTATTCTTTTAAAGCTAACAATTTTGAAGCCAACTTAGTCTTACTTAAAGGAAAATACTCAGGGTTAAACAAAGAGTTTTCTTAATTATGGATTTCCTCCTATGGGAGTTTGGGATGCGGTTTCATTAATCAAAATGACATTTTTTTATTGTATTTCGGTTTCACCTAGATACAAGTATTATAGTTGATTAGTCATGGACCTCACAAAAACTTTACACACTACTAAAATAAGTTCATAATATAGGTAGTAATTAGTTTGTCGTCATGATTAGCAATTATTTATATTATATATATAAAGTATATGAGATGGGTAGTTAAAATACCCTACAATTAAAAACAGTTATTTTGCTCAATGCATAATGTACAATCATTTTTAAAGATAAATAGTAATTATATCATTATTTACGGATTATCTCTTTACAATTAGTTACATAATAACCCTATACTTAGTAAAACATACATAAAAATCTAAAATATTTGCACTATTTAAACTTTGCACTATTTTAGAGATCATATAAACCTTTAAATTTTGCATTATTTTAGGAACTTTAGTAACTATATAAACTTTTTAAATTTGTATTGTTTTAGTACGCGTTTGTCCTCAACATATTAGATTTTTATAAAATATCACAAGAATAACAAAATACCATAAACATGTGTCGGATGTAAAATGTTCCTCCATCACATTGTGTCCTGTCGGGCGGACACCTTTCTAGTAAATTTTAATCACTCAACTTTAAACCCTATTGTGAGTGTGATATTAAATTTGCTTGCATAAAAGTTTAGTAGACTTGTGTGATAACCGTTTGAGTATCTGTTAACCAAAACAATCTTAAAAGACTTGCCTATTATTTGATCTTACTAAGGTAATTATAATGTTGAAAATCAGGCACGCATCAAAATGTTGTAAGTTTTAGTGTCTAATTTGTAATTCGTTGCATTTAAGTCCTTTTTTATACTTGGTTATTATATGATAACAATGATTCATGCAAGTACTCGTTATATAAATATTGCAAGATAAGGGTTATTTGGATTGTAATTCTTTTACCATTTTACAGTAATGAGTAATGACTCATGTATGAGCTCTATGATTATATAAGTTTACACTAGACCGCGAGAACAATTACATCACAAGCAGTCGAGCACGACTTATATGTTTTGACTAATGCACAAACTTGCAACCCTTTTTCATGGTTCAAACTCAATTTAAACACTTCCAAAAAGGCTAGGGACATTAGCTATGGTGATTCTTAACTAATTAAAGACATAATAACTTTTACAATTGATTAAACTATATGTATAAACAAAAACCTACTTGTAACATCAAGCTGAACAAGTTTGAGAAAACTTATCAAGATGGAGAAGATAGTCTCTTTTAACATTTACGGGTTGCAAGGATATTATCCTCGATTCCTTGAACACTTCTTTGGCTTTGTTTTCTCGTTGTTACGTAAAAAAATCACCCCACAAAGTTTCCGCCCTTAGAGCATAGTCCTTTAAGTCTTAAGAGTATCCACAATAAAGAAACATTATAACACCTAAAAACATGTCTACTAAGTTGTACATCATAAAAACACTCGTTCTTTTAAAACATCAAAAACCTCCCCAATAATAAAAACACAAAAATACATTGAATATCATCACCAGCTTTTTATTTGCACGATTTCTAGCGCTTTTCAAAAACATTTGCTTGCAATTTGTGGACAGGTCAAAGAGTATGCCCACTAGGTAGAAAAGTATGCCCTCTAGAGCCTTCATACTCGCTATATGTATATTTAATATAATTTTTTTCAAGTTGGCCCGACCTATCTTTTATTTTTGTGTTCATGGTGTAAAACTTTACCCCCAATAGTCCTGCAATGATGCTTCATGCAATTTTTAACCTAAAAACTACCCCTAAAAATATTGTTAGGGTGGTCTAAGTTTGATATTAGGATATTAAAACTTAAATTGTTGTTATTTAAGACCTTGTTAAGTCAATTTTGTGAAAGATTATACTAATAATTCACACCAAAGATAATGAACAATCAACTCAATTGCAAAAGAAAATCAACACATGAAATCAGTCCTTTGATTAAAATTATGTTACAAAGATGAAGAGAAACTCTAATTTTGACTTGATAAAGTCAAACTATATTAACTAACTCTAAAGCATATTAACAAACTATTAATACACCTAACAGATTCACTAATGGTCCTCTAAGATTGAAAGATGTACATTAATGGTCCTTGTACTATTTGTCTTACAATCTCCACCTTAGTAACCTTAGTACAAGATCATGAACCTTCTAACCAATATCCAGGAGCTTCAAACACTTATAAAATTTAGAACCAGGCACAACCTTTGTAAAGATATCAGCATCATTATCCTCTGTACACACTTTTACTACCTCAACAGCTTTGGACTGAATTACATCTCTAATAAAGTGTAAATGAACATTGATATGTTTTGTTCTTTCATGATATACTTGATTCTTAGAAAGACATATTGCACCTTGATTATCACACAACACAGTTGCACTCACTAGATTAATCCCTAATTCAGCAACAAAACCTTTCAACCATAATTCTTCTTTAATGGCTTCTATGAGAGCAATATATTCAGCCTCAGTGGTTGACAAAGTAATCACATGCTACAATGTAACCTTCCAACTTACCAGTCCATCAAATATTTTAAAAGCATAACTAGTAGTAGATTTCCCCTTATCTAAGTTTTTAGCAAAATCAGAGTCAACATAACCCATGACACAACAATTCTCACTGTGTCCATTACCAAAAATAAGGCCAACCTCTCTTGTACCATTCAGATAGCGAAGGACCCACTTAATAGCTTCCCAATGCAACCTTCTTAGATTAGATAAGAATCTACTAACTATGCTGACAACATAGCTAATATCTGGTCTGGTGAACACCATGAGATACATCAAACTTCCAACAACATTTGCATAAGAAACTTTTTGCATATAGGCAACTTCATGTTCATCATGAGGAGAATCATATGAAGACAACTTGAAATGTTGGGCTAAAGGGGTCTTCACACACTTACTACCAATCATTGAGTAATTGGACAACACCTTAGAGAGATAAGACTTTTGAGTCAAGAAAAGTCTTTTATTAGCTCTATCTCTAACTATCTCCATACCCAAAATCATTTTAGCACAACCAAGATCTTTCATGTCAAACTCATCCTTTAGCATCTGCTTAGTTTTCTCTATTTCCCCTTGATCTACACATCCTAAAAAACATATCATCAACATATAATAACAAATAGACGAAGTTATCAGGTTTGAACTCTTTATAGTATACACAACTGTCATAGCTACTCCTGTGAAAATTCTGACTTATTACATGATCATCAAACCGTGTATACCAGCACCTTGGTGATTGTTTTAAACCATACAGAGACTTTTTCAATAGGCACACCTTTCTTCATGCCCTACTTCTAAAAACCCAACTGGTTGTCTCATATAGATAACCTCTTCTAGACTGACATGTAAAAAAGCAGTCCTAACATCAAGTTGTTCATGTTCCATATCTAGTATAACAACCATGGACAACATAACTCGAATTGAGGAATGTTTAACCATTGGGGAAAACACCTCATTGTAATCTACACCAGCTACCTAAGTGAATCCCTTAGCTACTAACCTGGCCTTGTATCTAGGGGATCAGCTGAAGTAGTCCCTCCTTCAGCTTATACAACCATTTACAATCAACTATTCTCTGGTTGTTTGGTTTATCCACCAACACCCAAGTATTATTCTTATATAGGGAGTCTAATTCTTCTCACATAGCCTGCAACCACTTGTCTTTGTCTATAGACCTCATAGCATCGTGGTAGCTCAAAGGTTCTGTCATACTTTCCATCTCAGCTGCAAAAAACACAAAAGCTGATAGATCATTACTAGTTCTATATCTTGTTGGAATCATTGTATGCCTTCGAGCTCTATCTCTAGCAAGGCTATAATCTGGATAGCTATGAGATGCCTGATCCTCCTGATGAGAACCCTAACCACCTTCATTTGATCTTGCAGGATCAAGTTAAGGCTCTACCTCAATATCAATTCTATGATCAATTTCTTGATCACTTCTAGTCTTTCCCTTATCCGTCAGATCCTTATATACCACATCTTCTTGAAAGGTGACATCTCTACTTACTATAATCTTGGGACTAATATCATACACTCTCCATAGTCTATAGCCTTTCACTCCTTCAAGGTAACCAAGCATAATGCATTTTTGAGCCTTTGGGTCAAGCTTATTCTGTTTCACATAAGCATAGACAACTGACCCAAATATTCTCAAATGACTGCAGTCTGGCTTAGACCCTATCCATATCTCCATAGGAGTCTTCATATGAATAACTGATGAGGGTGATCTATTGATTAGATAAGCAGCAGTAGTCACTGTTTCAGCCTAAAATGCCTTGGGCATGCCTGAATCAGATAGTAGACACCTTACTTTGTTGAGTAAGGTTCTATTTATTCTCTCATCCAGCCCATTCTATTGGGGAGTCCCTGGTACTTTCAAATGCCTGCCAATGCCATTATCTCTGCAAAACTTATCGAACAAACCACTACAAAACTCGATTCCATTATATGCTCTAAGTTTCTTGACCTTCTTCCTTGTTTAAGTCTCAACTAGTTGCTTCCACTCTCTAAACTTTAAGAATGCTTCATTGTTGTGCCTTAGATCATATACCCATACTCTTCTGGAAGGATCATTAATAATAGACATGAAGTACCTTGCTCCACCTAGGGAACTAGTTTATGCAGGACCCCACAAGTCAACATGAACATACTCAAGCAATTCCCTTGTATAATGAGTTCCCTTTCCAAACCTCACTCTAGTTGATTTACCAAACATATAGTGTTCACAAAATCCCACATTGCAATCAATCCCTTCAACTATAACCTGTTGTTTCTTCAGCTCACTTAGGCCTTGATCACTAATATGCCCAAACCTCTTATGCCATAGCATAGCAGGTGTAATGGTCTTGTGCTCTACAACTGATGCTGACCCAATTAAGGCCTCTCCACATAGAACATAAATGTTGTTGGTCTTCCTGGACCCAGATAACATCACCAATGACCCCTTCACAACCTTAACCTTACTATTTTTCAATGTTATAATGTACCCTTTGCATTCAAAGGATCCAAGAGAGATTAAATTTCTCTTGAGTTCAAGAATGTACTTGACTTGATCAAGATTTACTCCCATTCCATTTTCAAATTTATATGTAATGGTGCTAATTCCCTTGATCATGCAAGGTTTGTCATTCCCTAATTGCAATGTACCTAGGTCTGTCATCTTGAGATCAACAAACAACTCCTTATTGGGAGTCATATGATATGAGCAACCAGAATCCATGATCCATTCTTGAGTAGAATTCCCTTTAGACACCATTAATACATCAGCACTATCGTAGCCATCTGTGCTGCCATCAACTGACAAACTACCTTGTGATCTCAATTGGTTTGCATCAGCCTGTTTCCTCCTTTTATCAGGACAATCCTTCTTAAGGTGTTTTTCTGAGTTATAGATTTAACATCTTCTTTTGAATCTTGACTTGGACCTTGATTTAGCTTTGATTTTTGGGTTCTTGTCTCGGATCTTCCCCTAACAAACAAACCGTCACCAGTGTCTTCTTTTACATCTGATCTTCTCTTTAATTCTTTGGAATTAACTGCAGCCAACACCTCTTCCATGGACAATGATTCTTTCCCGTACATTAAAATATCGACAAAGTGTTCATATGATTAAGGTAATGAGGCTAAGAATATGATAGCTTGATCTACATCTTCTAAAACTACATTAATATTCTCCAAATCAAGAATCAACTTATTAAACTCACCTACGTGATCATCGATAGTCTTACAAGGAGCCAACTGAAAGGTATATAACCGTTTCTTGAGGTACAACCTGTTTGCAAATGACTTTGTCATGTACAACCCTTCGAGTTTAGCCCATACACCTGCTGCATTAGCTTCTTTTGAGACCTCCCTCAAAACCCTATCCCCTAAACTGAGGATGATGGCACTATGAGCTTTCTCTAAGATATCTTTTTTCTCCTTGTCTGAGAGAGTTGCAGGTAGGCTATTCTCCCCTTTTAGCGCATCCACCACTCCCTGGTGAACCATTAGCGCTCGCAACTTTAACCTCCACAATCCAAAATCATTCTTCCCATCGAACTTCTCGATTTCGAATTTTGTTAACACCATCTTTCAATCGAATTGAAGTACCACCCTAATCTTTGCAACTCCGAGCCGAACCAGGCTCTGATACCAATTGTGAAAGATTATACTATAATTCACACCAAAGATATTGAACAATCAACTCAATTGCAAAAGAAAATCAACACATGAAATCAATCCTTTGATTATGAATTCTGTTACAAAGATAAACAAGAGAAACTCTAATTTTTGACTTGATAAAGTTAAAGTATATTAACCAACTCTAAAGCATATTAACAAACTATTAATACACCTAACAGATTCACTAATGGTCCTCTAAAATTGAAAGATGTACATTAATGGTCCTTGTATTATCTGTCTGCAAATTTGACTTCATATTGATTTCATATAACTACTTAATTGTTTAGCCAAGAATCCGTCAAATTACTGTTTTATAAATGTTTGATATCAAAATTATATTATTTTATTATGTATAACTACTTTTACATATAAATTACAATAAGTCACTTATTATTATTAAAATGAATTATACTAATAATCCATGTGGTATGTTTATATTATGGTTTTAGTTCTTAAGTTTGTAAAGTTACACTTAATCATCATTATTCATTAATGGGTAACATGAGCGTCTTTGATAGCAGCAAATGTTAAAAAAATATGTTTAAGTATTTATGAAAGAACTATGAGATCTTTGTTATTAACTAACTAATAAACAAAATATAAAAGATTTTGTGGAGGAGATTACATGTCTAAAGAACCACTAGCCCACTAGTAAGGCGTATGTTGTGTTCTCCCACAACCCTGTTTTAATCATCTCTCCATTGGTTAATATTGATTTTTTTCTTTAGATCTTTTTTGTTTTTTTCCCTAGCTTTTTTGTTTCTTTAAGCGTATACTTTTTAATGATTCTTTTGTTATATTTATTAATTTTAATGTTACATTATAAATTTCAACACATTGTAGTATATAACCACAATTCATAACTATAAGTACGTAAAAAAACTGCTACTTCCATCACATAGCAAGAGTTAAAATTTTAATCTAAGTTTAACCGTTTTATTTTTTTGATGCACCGATAGTCATGCATTATGATTTGTTTTCTTTGCTCCCGTCAAAGTACACAATGTGTTAATTTATATCTGCATTTACAGATTGCGAGTTTAACCTTAACTACTTGCTGCGTAGCGTTGACATGAACATTAACTCAAACAAAATTACAACCAGATTAAATCAATAAAAAAATAATAAAAAAACATGTTTACGTTTATGGGCTTTAGTCCACATACAACAAAGCCCAAAAAAAAGCCCATCGTGTAAATTACGCGTATGAGGTCGGTGAACTTTCTCCTATAAATACCACCTTACCCCATATCATATCACATTACGCAAACATTCAATCTCAAGATATCGTCTCCACCCTCTCGCCGTTGAAACCCTAACCCTAATTTCAAAAATTTTAAAGTTCGCTAAAGATCCCATCAATTGGGTTCTTTAGATCCTTACTGGTTCTAATAAACCCACTGTTTTTGTTATCTGTAATCGTGTTGTTCGCGTTATTTCGTTAGATCTTGTGTTCTTTCGGTTCGATCTCGTGGGAACAATCGAGGATGTCTCGGTGCTTTCCGTACCCTCCTCCTGGTTATTGTAGGAATGGAGCTACATACGAGGCCTTGATCGAATCGATTAAGGTTTGTTGTTAAGAAAGCACTTTTGAGATCTGTTGTATTTCCATGATGTTCATGTTGAAATCAGGTTGTATGTCGTTGTATACATCTGAACTGTGTAGTGTAGGGAAACCCTGATGCGATATGTGTGTTCTACATGTTAATTGGAAGAATCAAAGGAGTACGTGTGCGCGATTGTTAGTGTGTTTGTAAATGATTGATTGGGTTATTGGTTCGATTTGGGAGAAATAGGAGTATGATTTGATGTACAAGGATCGTTTATTGGTTTTGATTGGTTGATTATTGAGGTTCAACTGAAGCGATATCTTAGAGGATTAGAACTTAAAAGGGTTGCGTATATATGAAATTTTCTCGATGAAAATGGTAAGAACTGGTAGTCGCCTACGGGTTAAGTGATTTTGGTTTGTTAATAATAGGGGTGATGTTGTAGCTTTTAAGGGAACTGGTTTTGATGATGTATAGATTTGAGTACTGTTTGGAACAGTTTGAATTTGTGTAAAAAAATTAATTGTTTTAAGGTTATCATGTAAGGTTGGAAATGATTTGTTTTGGTTTAAGATGTGTTTTTATTGTTTAGATCAACCATGATGCTAGAACTGGAGTGGATGAATGTTATGATTAGGTGAATGATCTGTAGTGAGTTGCAGGATGGTGGAGAACCTTAGTGGATAAATCATGAATGTTAGCAAAAGGTGAATTGTTAGAAGTGGTGTTTATATGGTGGTTTAGAACAAGTGTGATGATGGAGCTGTAGGCTTCTAGCAATTTAAAAATAAGAATCTATTTGAAGTATTGGTGAATTAACTGTAAAATGTTGATTATACATTATGGGTTTGTAAATGTATTGTGGCTCGCAACAGTATGTAACTCTTTGATTGATAACTGGTTGTTTTATGGTATTTTTATAAGAAGTATGCTTAGAGTTATTTAAGTAAGAAGGTAATAATTTCATGATACGTTTCTAATAAACATGAACTATGTATTCTATGTGATTTTTCAAAAAGAAACAAGTGTTCAACTAAGACATTCTAAGATACTTGCTTTAAGATGTTATTGTTCTTTGTTTGAATTTGTGTGTTGGGTTTGTAAGTTATTAGTTGTTTGAAAATTTATAAAGGATCAGATACAAGTGTTGGTTGGTTGTAAAGAGCCCATAAACTACTCTGTGTTTCACCATGGTTAATTTGATCTTTCTGAACATGTAATGATTGACAATCATGGTTCATGTTTCAATCAATATGTTGTTTGTCGCCTGCTACTGTTGGATCTAAATTTGTTCTGGTGCTTTAATTAAAGCTCCAGAAGGAAACCAATAAGACCAAAGCAGAAAGAAAACAAGAGAAGAAAGCCAAGAAAGAAAAAAAGGAGAAAAAGCATAAAGACAGAAAATACAATGATGATGGGGTCAAGTTACAAAACAACCGAAATGATGATTATCATAAGGTGTTGCAGAAATCAGCAGATTGTACAAAAGCCCAAATCAAGACAACAAATGCCACCACTGAACTATTCGAGAAGAGTGATTTGACTGAAGAGCATGGTCCATCTATCAGTTCACACCAACCGAGCTATTCATCTGATAGCACAACAAATAGCAACAAACGGAAAAGAGATGATGCTAGTTTACTACCTGATGGCTCTTCTCGTCATGGTAGGTTTCACGTGTTTCATGACCCTAATCTTGATGCTAATTTTTGATCTGTGTTAAATCAGATGCTAATCTTGCAATATTTTGATATGAAACAGGTAAGCCCATTAAGATTCGGTTACTGAAGAAGCACAAAGGATCTGATTCCAACGCTTTTGTTGCAGATGAAAGATCAAACACTGTTCCATCAGTACCATCTTCTTTCTACTCAGAGAAAAGCTTGGCTTCAAGTGTTAAAAAGAATGTTCTTCCTGCAACATCTGAAGGAACAAATCTTAGTGATCCAAACAGGCTTCATTTTGCTAGAATACAGTCTACTCCAATTTCTGCAAAACCAATCTTTCAATCTTCTATACCACAACAACAACCGACTTCAAGTTTTGAAAGGAAAGTTCTTCCTCGCGTTCATCTGGAACATGAGATACCAAGTTCATCTGGATCAAGAATTATTGATGAACATGACCTTTGTTCTAGCAGTAGACCGCAGCAGCTGGCCCCAAGTCGCCATGGGATGCATAATTCTGTCTCAAATACGATAAGCACATCAGCTGCAGGAAAAAGATCCCACAATGAAGTCACATTGTCTGCTGACGATGGTCTTGCAAGTCACAAGAAGCAGAAAGAAGACCAACATAAAGCGGGTCCGACACGTTTTGAGAAAAAGATGATGAAGAAGCACTTGAAGTATGAAAAGCTGATAGGAAGCTGGTTACCACCTGTTTTGCAAGCCCATCTACCTTTTGTTGATGATGATGAAGATTGGCTATCTAAGAGTAAAACCTCAAAGTCATTGATCTCAAAGGTTGAAACTGAAACATGTCGACAATCAGTAGCATCTTGGCAGCCATGTGCGCGGTTTTTGGCTGATGTGGACATGCATGCATTGCCCTATACGGTTCCGTTTTGATGTACTCGATGAGACTTGTATAGTTCTTTTGTTGGTAGGAGAATTCAAGATGAGAAATAGCAGAATTTTTTGTAATTTGTTAAAGAGGATGGCACCAAATGGGTTGTCTCTTCTATTATATACTGAATATAATGGAATGGAATGAAATATTCATTTTGAAGGCATGTGTAAGTTGATTTCAACTGTGTTAACTTGGTTTTTACTAGCGTGGCTCAGGCGTCTAATGTCTTGATGCGTGTGGCTCAGGCATATGCGTAACAGGCCAGCGGCTGAAGAAGGCTCTTGCGCTCTCATCAGCGGCTGCTTGGTTAAACTAAAGTCCAGAACCCTATGATTCTAATACTATTGACCTATGTTTCTACATGGTGATGTGAGATTGTTAAGATTGATATACTGTTATTTGTAAATAATACATTAGCATCAAACTTGCTTGATTCACTAATGCCTTGTGTAAACAACATGGTAATATGTGAGTCTTTGTTTCATTGTATATGTTACGATACAAGAGGGTTGTTCTCACGAAGCGAATTCCATATTACGGTTTAGAATTTTATTGTTAATTGGATCGTATAGAGTAGAAGTAATTTGCATTAAGCAAAAAAATTCTGCTCTTTTGTCATCTTACCTACCAACCAAAAAACTAACTTATTAGCCAAGCGTATTAGAGAAACACAATAGCAGCATTACAATGGGTTATTCATCCCCATTCATATGCTTTATAACATTTGATGGTAATTTAAAATTAAAAACGTAGACATAAAAAAGTATTTGTGTAAAAGTTGATATAATATTAAATCAAGTTTAAAAGACTAAACAATAAAAGCTGGTGATAGTTGTATCCAACTTCAGGTTCTACAAACTTTAGGAGTATCTGGTACAGAATTCAAACTCTAAACACAAGTGTGAATCTGTATTAAATCTTTCATATCAAGCTTTATGATTCGGCTGTGACAAAAGAAACCGAACACTTAGTAACTGAAACCTTATTTGTTCTTGATCTCTCACGGTCCTTCAAAAGTAGGTTTTAAAATGCAAATATGCTCAGATCGAAGGCACTACAACCTCACTTAAATCTACAGACTAGCCTATCTCAAAATAGAAATTGCGTAAAGTTGAAAGTTTTTTCAAGGTCTAAACATAAAGATTTGGATATTTATGTTTTATATGTTTTATATGAATATCAAACTCTATACTTGCCTTGAGGAAACGCATTTCACAAGTTTTAAGCACTGAAAAACATTGATGTTTGATGGGTCGTTTGAAAACTTAAGTCGTGAATGATTATTAATCAAGTGATCTAATATAGACATGAATTGTCTATAGAAACTCATTTTATGCATTAACTTTGCATGACCTCTTCTTCATTGAATTAGAGACTCTTGAATTAGAATGTTTTGAGTGAATTAAGACATTGTTAAAATTTTCAATTAGGATTTTCCTACAATATCTCTTATAGCATGTGTTATCTGATATGTGTGATTCTTAGTGGTAAAGCGTCTCTCTTTTATTTAAGATATTAAGGTTTATATCTCATAAACTGCAAATAATGGTAATTAATAAGAGTGGATTAGGTGTTTTCTATTATATTTATTTTTTTATTTTTTTATATCTGTTTTCTTATGATTTAAATTCTTAGAAATTAGAATTTGTGACTTATACACTTATGCTATAAAACACAATTCCCTTAATATAGAACAAGTTCCCTTACTCTAACTTATGCTGAAAATGCTATAAAATCTTTATCAGTGATCAAATCTGTAGTGTACTGGTTTCGTTAGTCGAACCAGTTTAAATAACGAGTAACACTATAATTAGTTTTAAATTATAAAACTAAATACAGAGGAATACAATAACTGATTATTCTAAACTTCTAATATGCATCCTTGAGATCTGATTTACAAAGTGGGTATTTTTTTCATTTCTAATGTAACATAAACCTTCTATCCTTGACTTCCATCTTATTCTTCACATATTATTCTTCTTGCAATGTTTGATCATTTTACTAAGTATAAGGATAGTGACCAGAAATGAAACAAGGTGATACGTATCCACAAATCAAGCCACCTCGGGTCAATTCAACTAGTCGATTACTAGAAATAGGGTCAACTACATTAGTCACTTACCCAAGATATAGGAGCTAATCATGGGTTATCAAAATAGAGGAGCTAATCATGAGACAGTTTTACCTTTCTTGTTTTTATAGTACTTTAAAGAGTATGGAGTGAGATATGAATGTATTGTTTATCAACTAAGGTTTTTACCTTGTAATTGGAGATTTAGCCTATCTCGAATCACGTCTTTTAATCATAAATCTAAGCTTTCGATTTCCGGTATCTATCACAAGGATTCAACGCCTACATAACAACTTCAAGGGTTCGGATTGCGATTTTAAGAACTCGTCTTCTTACACTTGCCACTCTATCAAATCTACTTTCACATTCTTCACTTGCTTGTTTGCATGATAGTTAACGCGTAGATTGAGCATCATAGTTTCTGATAAGGGATTATGGGCATCGAATTCGCTAATAAGTTGCTTGAGCACTGTCAGTTTTGACTCCAGATGAGTTGAAGATTATTAGAAAAGAACTATACATTCAATCTTTATAACGATTATAAAGATTATTAATTTCTTGAAGTATGGTGTATGGTTGAAGATCAGAAGTTTCTCATAGCTTTAAAAATGAAGAAAGTAGGCTTTTGTTCAAGACCATTGGATAAATCGGGACGAATCAACTCTTTAAATCTTGTTTTATGCCGGGGTAGACCCAATGAATGTGCATGAGGTTACCCGCACCATATGAAAATTTTATTTTTAATACACATAGAATCTAATCCCCATGAACCACCAATAAATTTGACATGGACCCTCATGAAATTTTAACGCCAATCTCAAAAAAACATTTTACAACAACGATGCAAAATATTTTTGACCCCAAGCCCCAAGAATTGTTACAAATACAAAATATATCATAATCTAATCATTAACATGTTATCTCCAAACCATTTAGACTTAAAGTTACTTCTTAACTATTAAAAACCTATAAACTATCAAGAAGCTATAAACTATTAAAAGTATACTCTTAATAACCATTAATAGGTTACAAAACAGACTCGCTAAAAAAACTTATGAATCCATTAACTATATAGATAACTAAGCTCGTTACTTTATTTATCCTTATAAATCCAGTTACCAAATGCCTAGTAACTATTTTAAAACTAAACTCGTTACCCCTTACAATATTGTAAAAATCGCTAGGCGCTGGTCAAACGGTGAGATATCGACTACAAATTAATGGGGATTAGTCGGGATTAATCGGTTTGGAGATTTTATATATAATTTTCAATTTTACATATATATATACACATTTTTATATGTAATTTTTATAGAAATGTTTAGTTTTAGATACATATAAACAAATCTGGCCGGAAATTGTAATTTTTCACCGGAATTTCAAGAGTCATCGGAATCTGGTTGGAAGTCACCAAAATTTCCATTTTTGGCTTATTAGGACCGCCTAGGTCTGCCTAAAGCCGCTTAGGGCTGAATTTGACCATCGTTGACCGCCTAGCAATTAATTGCCGATTAGGTAAAAATTCCAAGGTTGGTGGCCGACTAGCGACTAGTTGCCGATTAATCGGCCGCCTAGACCAATTTTTGCAACACTGCTCCATTACGTAAACGATTAATCTAATATCTAATACACAATTCCCTTACATTATACTACTATAAAATAGTGGTAATCGAATGGACGATTAGCTTGATCACATATCCGGTTCTAAAAGTTGGGTCATTTTTGTTGTCCCAAACCCTCAACTGTTTGGTTTTTTGAGAACTTTGTTGTTGGGGCAACATATCATTAGTCACCCTGTTGTCCATAGTTACACATGCCTCTTTTAACTCCATTCTAAACAACTATAAATACTTAATTTAGCTATATTTTTGAACTGACAAACTTATATTATGTGTTTAAAATTTAATTTGTTTTTATCTTTTTAACATATGACCCGACCCTACCTGACCTGCACCGAACCGAAACAAATAATATATTTAACAATATACAACCGGACCCAAAAATATTTGACCCCCGTTAATAACATTCGAGGGTTTGCCACTGGTTTCCCGCACAATCAACTAGCTCAAAATCTACTGATTACTTCGTTGGTTTTAGATGTTTTTGATATGTCAAGCATTGTACCTGTAAGATTCTCTCTTTGGAATAGTAGATTTAATAGCTAATATAAATACATCTATGATAAAATTATGCAGCCAATTTTCTAGGCAGAAGTTAGAATGATGAGTACATAAGCCATAAAACATAAAAGAAACAGGAAACAAATACAATGACAACGAACACCAACTATTTCACCCTAATTCAAATCTCATTGCCCGGTTAATCGGTTATCAAAATTTCAAAAATTTTGAACAACCATTATATAACTTTTAAATACCATCTGACCTTACACTCGCAAAAAACTTGAACCCATATCACATTTGTAAGTAATCACCAATACCATTAGGCCATAAGACCATAGATCTTCGCTCACTTATTAACCCACAGGTAGAACACCATCTTGATCTCCTGAACTAGAAGTGACATAGAGACAGGTTTGTTGTTACGAAACTTCTCATTTTTGGCTCGCCAGACACTCCAACACGTGACAAATATAATAGCTTCAACTATTTTCTTTTCGGTCTCTCCACGGGACTTCTGAATCCCCATATGGACATCCAATGTTGGGATTCCGTTCAATCTAGCCTCGAGGCGTTTTCCCTTCGCCTCATGAGGCGTGAGCCTCGAAACGAATCGAAGCGTAAGTCCGAGACAGAATTAAAAAAACAAATATAGAAATTATATACCTTATAAAAAATAAAATACAAACTAGTTTCATCATCGGATTCATCAAAAACATTAAAAACACATATTAAAAAGACATGAAATGTTTGAAACTGACATAAATAATCTATAACATCAAAAGAAAATATTAAAACCCTTTAAGGCGCAACTTTTCTTACCACCTCAGTTCTATGAGGCGCACATACAAGATAACCCCCTGAGGCGCAGCCTCATACTTGTTTTGTTGAACGTCTCGCCTTGAGGCACGCTTCCGTTATATGAACTATGAGTCCATTAATTATTTTTGCTAGAGCACGAAACAAAGATAAGAAGTATATAGGAGTAAGCAGGCAAGAACTGATTTCATTATGGTCAACCTACCACTAATTGATAAGATTCAACTTCCAAGTAATTAATTTGGCTTTAAACGCCTCATGCGCCCGTCTCCAATGTATTTCCTTACTCATACCTACGCCGATAGGAAGCCCAAGATAGTCAAATGACATAGAACCCTTCGGGCAGCCAAGGTTAGAAGCGCATACGTCTAGTTGGTTCGAACTCATACCAACACCAAACAAACTATTTTTTTGTTAACTTGACATTATAAAAACATCTCATTGCCAAGGAATATGAAGTTGCCAGCAAAGAGTAGATGGGATAGAACAACCCGTTATATGGCAAGCGGAAACCATGAAAATTACCCATCAACACTGCTTTGATCATCATGTATAAAGTGAAATGCTAATGAAAATCACCTATCAAGGAGAAAATATAAAGTGAAATGCTAATGAAAATTACCTATCAAGGAGAAAATATAAAGTGAAATGCTAAGGAATCTACAAAGATAGAGAACTTTAAACCATCTGCTTACTTTCAAGATCCAAAGTTTCCATCATCTTTTACAACTCTGTTAGATGAAGATAAATAACCATATCAATATTATCAAGAAAGGAGGAAAAACAATAGAAGAAATTAAAGATAATGGCTAAGCGTGTAAAGGCTAAGATGAAAATGGTTAAGAAAAGCTTATGAAGAGTACAAAAGTCAGATCTTATGGATTCAAAATAGATATGCATCAGTTAATAGTGACAAGAGAGAATGGTATCTCTAGCTATTATGATATCATAAGTGAAATTTATACCTACCTCTAGACATAATTGAACAAAGTATCATGAAGCTAAGAACAGTTGGATTAAGGAATGAACAATCTCAGCTGCTGTTGCTGAAGCCATTAGTTGTACATCCTTTAACTAAAGATGAGTGGGTTGGGTCTCCACTATTTCCACATGTTCCAATGATCAAATGGGAGTATGATAGTGAGAAAGATGCATATTTTCTCACAAGAGCAATAACTGTAACGATAAATTCTGTCAGAAATCAACTTGTCTACTTAAACTGGTTTGAAATTGCAGATCTAACAAGACTCAGATTGATCAACAGAGGTGAATCTACAGAAGCTGCTGATGAGAACTTGTAAAGAACATCTTGAGCAAACAAATAGAGTTGAAGAGTTCACATAATGATAGCTTAGACAGCCAAACATGAAAAGAAAGAAGACAGATTACAAGGGAAAGTGGAGCGAGATGTTCTTATTCAACACCAAATGAAGTTTTTGAAGATGCGCCTCAGATTTATTAATCTAATGCTCCTTATCAAATATATATACTAGTTGCAGCGACTGGATGTAGATCTCATTGATCGAACCACTATAAATCTTTGTGTTCATCTTTCTCTTTATTTTCTTGCATTCTTGCTTTCTTGTGATTGGTTCGAGAGCCGGGGGTGATTTAGAGCATCCTCAATTGTCCTAACAACTAGTATAAGAGCTTCAGACTCTCAATTTTCGGACACTGTCCGATGACATTAACCGGATACACCAACACTTTGCTTTCGCGGTTATGTTTTGTTAAAATATGTGTATAATTCAATCCAATAACAAACATTTAGAAGTGTTATTTCTAATGTTATATTTTTATTTTTGCATGGTATATGGATGTTTTGAGTTGGATTGCTCTTGGGCTAAGGATGTAAAAGACAGATTGCTTAAATGGATATGAAAGTGGGCTTTGCACTTGGATGGCTTTCTTACATGATTTGATGATTGCACTTGGGCTGCTTCTTTTTACAACTTCGACTTTTATTTGACATATCTTATAAACAGTTCTTGACATCAGAGAATCCAGATTGATTCTCCATCTTTGTTCATTCTGCATAACTATCTTCTAAATCTCCTCTTGGTGGTATAAAGGTTTCATCTTCTTCATCTTTGATGAAATGTAGTCTGACATCATATTATCTAGTGGATTCATATTCATCATATACTGATATACTCTTGGGGATTAGTCTTTGTTTAGATTCGTTTTTTCGTGTGATGATTCATATTCAGATTTGTTGTTCATGTATCATCAATCTAAATAATATTAAGAATTTGTAGTTTCTTGACATGTTTTTTGATACAATGGCAGCAGAGGAAGTAAGATAGAGATAGAGTAGTTTGACGGTAGTGACTACGGGTTCAGAAGAAAATAGATTAAGAATCTGCTATACCGATGTTGGAAGAGCAACCAAACGATATGTATGAAGACGAGAGGAAACTACTAGATCAACACGTTTTATGTATGGTCAAAATCTCATTGTCAAAGTTTTCTTACAACATTGTCAATGAAAATACTACTTACGGTGTTTTGAAAACTTTGTCCAATATGTATGAAAAACCGTCTTCATCCAACAAGTTTTCCTTATCAAACAATTGGTTAACGCCAAGATGAATGAAAGGATGTCTATTACTACCCATATAAGTGATTTTAATTTGAACATCTCTCGGTTGGCATCTATTGATATTATTCAAAGACAAGATACAAGACCTACTCCTTTCAGCTTCCTCCCCGACAACCGGTCACAATTAGTGTGGTAAGTAGCTCATCTGGAACTACTAAGCTAACATTTGATGGTATTCAGGACTTAATTAAGAATGAAGATATAGATGAAGAAGTGCAAGAGAATCTTCAAACTCCCTGTTTCATATTGAAGATAGGGGAAGAACCTGGAAAAAGAAGGATCACTCTTTAAGTTAATGCCACAAATCGTCAGGTGGAAAATGAGAAGTTAAAAATATGGTTTCTGACATATCAAATGAAGTTCTCATATGTAGTGTTGAAAATAATGAAGAATCGTGGATTATGGATTCAGGGTGCTTCATTCCATATTGTTTATGTTTAGATTTGGTCATGAATTTAACATGTAATCTTGGCAAGGTTTGTTTAGCTTATAACTAGACACTTGACATTGAAGGGATTGGTTATGCGAAGGTGGCTACATCATTGGAAACTAAGTTAACATTAAAAGATGTCAGGCTTATCCCAAATCTAAGAAGAAGCTTAATCACATTTGGTCAGTTGACTGACCAAGTGCTTGATGTTTACTTCGGTAATAGTCAGTGCAAAGTGATAAAGGAAAAGAACAGAGACATGTTGGTCATTATATATGGTACAGGTTCCTGCTACTAATGATGCTAGTGTTGTTACACCTAGTCCGAGCCCAACTATATTATGGCACCAACAACTAGGACCATAAGTGAAAATGATTGCAGATAATGATGGCTATGGGCAAGTTTCCAGACTTGAAGAAAGGAGAAACTGAATTTTGTGAATTATTTGTTTATGAAAAACACAAGGTTTCGTTTGTGAAGATAAGGAAAACACAAAAGGCCTATAAGCTAGAGCTTGTCCATTCAAACGTATATGGACCAACATCATTCACATCCTTAGAATGAAAACTTTATTATGTGATTTCCACCGAAAACTCAACGAGAAAGGTATGGGTCTATTTTCTCAAACATAAATTTGAAGTTTTTGATGTTTTTAAGATATAAAAAGCTAATGTTGAAAATAAAACCGATTTGAAGGTAAAATACTTGAAGGCGAATAGTGATGGTGAGTACATTATAAGAAGTTTGTATACTATTGTGCTAAGTTTGATATAAGAATGATCAAGACTGTTTCAAGTACCTCTCAAGAAAACGATGTTGCTGATAGAAAAAACAAAACTCTAAATGAAATTGTTAGAAACGTGAGGCTAAATCCAGGGTTACTCAAAACATTCTTGCTGATTTAGTTAACACTGGTGTCTATTTGATCAATCATGCACCTTTAGTTCCTTTGGATTTCAAAGTTACAGTACCAGTTAAGGTTGATGCAACAGTTTCAGAAGGTGGAGAGTGAAACACTTAACAGATCAAATAGGAAACCAGACAAATGAAACAAAGAACAAGAGTAAAGAATACGAGTATTGGTTTTCAAGAATGAAGTATATTACTTTCAAGTGTTCTAGTCCTAAGGCCTGGTTACATGAGATACTTCATACTATATTTTACAGCCAGCCATACTTTTAATATCAGCTGAAAAACTAATCTAGGCAATGAGATCAATGTAAAGTCAAAAAGCAGATTGTCTTTTGACTAGTGACTATGACATGTTATAGCTCACATCCAAATTTATTACAAAAATAATAAAAGTACAATAATGAAAAGTTACAGACTCTAAAACCTTAATCTATAGTTGACAAAAGTATGGAGATATCACCAACTTGTCAACTTGTATAAGTTGGTGAGTATTTAGAGATGGCAACGGAAAGCAGTTTAGCTTTTGTCAAAAGCATGTTTTCTTTGTATTCAAAAGAAATCAGTCTCTTGGCTGAGAGTATGAACACCAACTATGAATAAAATGGCTAGAAGTATGAGGCTGAAGTATGGTTACCAAAAATATTCTTGGCTATTACACTTAACACTACTACCTATTTGATCAATTGTGCACCTTTAGTTCCTTTGGATTTCAAATACCAGAGAAAAAATGACAAGGAAAAGAAGTCAATCACAACACTTGAAAGTATTTGGTCATAATCCTTACACTTTGTTAAAGGATGGTAACAAAAGATAAATTAGATTAAAAAAATAATAAGTGCACCTTCATTGGTAATGGGTCGGTTGAGATGGGTAAGCTTTGGGATTTTGAAAAAAGAATAGTAATTAAAAGCAAGAATGTCATAATCAACAAACCTGAAAGTATGAAAGATACTGATTGGGTGGAAGATGTAGATCGAAGACTTACTTATTCAAAAAGATTTGAGTGCAACGCTATTGGGTGATAAACCTGAATGTATGAAAGATGATGATTGGGCTGCACTTGATAGGAAAATTGTTGTTGTGATTAGACTCTTGCTGACAAAGAATTTCCTTTAACATTCTGATGGAAAGCACAACTAAAGGCATCATTGATGCACTGTCTAACAAGTACGAGAGGTTGTCCGCAACCAACAAGGTCTTTCAAATTCGGGAACCTGTAAACACAAGATTGAAGGAAGGTGGCTCTGTTAATACTCACATTAATAATTTTAACTCTATTATTTCGTACCTAGCGTCTATCGATATGAAATTCGATGATGAAGTCCTAGCCTTACTATTGTTGTCCTCGTTACCCGAAAGCTTGTTAGGAATCGTTACAGTAGTTGGTAGGTCATCTAGAAACACTAAGCTTAAACTTGATGGAGTTCGCGACCTGATTATGAATGAGGACATTAAAAGGAGGAGTACTGGTAAGTCTTCCAGTTTCTTGTTAAGTACTGAAGGTAGAGGAAGGCAGAGGAAGGAAGAATGAACGAGGAGTTAATAGGGGCCGATCTAAATCAAAGCGAAGAAGTAAATCAAGACCAAGAAAAGATATTACTTGTTGGAATTACAAGGAGACTAGGCACTTCAGAAGTCAATCTCCTAAACCATCGACATCTAAAGAAAAGAGGAGGTTAACACTGCTACAGATGATATAGATGATGATACTCTTATATGTTGTGTTGAGACTTGAGAACACTATTGAGTCAGGGATCATGGATTCAAGCGCTTCTTTTTACGCTACCTTTAGCTCAAAGAAGATGAAGAATTTGAGATCAGGAAACTTTGGCAAGGTTTGTTTGGCTAATGATTAGACTTTGCATATTACCAGAACGGGGGACATTGATCTGAAGACATGGACACTAAAAGATGTTAGGTTAATTCCTAAGTTGAGGAAGATATTAATTTCTATTGGGCAGCTAGATGACCAAGGTTATGCTGTGTTGTTTGGGGGTGGCAATGAATAGTCGTCAAAGGAAACTTGGTAGTTGCTCATGGGAAAAAGAAAGGTACTTTACACGTAGTTAAGATACCGGCAAGTGACGTGAATGCAGTAACTAGTGGACCAAGTTAATCTAGTTTGTGGCATCAACGACTTGGTCATATGAGTGAGAAAGGTATGAAGATACTAGCAAAGAAAAGTAAATTCCCAGATTTGAAGATATAGAACTTGAAACTGGATGGCTGAAAAACTTGAAATTGTCCACACTGATGTGTTTGGACCAACTTCTATGACATCATTAGGAGGCTCCAACTATTATGTTACCTTCATTAATGATGCGATGCGCAAGGTATGGGTTTATTTGCTCAAGAACAAGCATGATGTGTTTGATGTTTACAAGAAATGGAAAACAGTTGTTGAGATGGAAACCAATCTGAAGGTAAAGTGATAAAGTTCGATAATGCAGGAGAATACATCAACAATGAATTTGTGAATTACTGTGCTAAAAAAGGAATCAAGATGATCAAGACGGTTCCCGGTACTCCCCAACAAAACGGAGTAGCTGAAAGAATGAACCGGACGTTGAATGAACGAGCCAGAAGCATGAGATTGAATGCAAGGCTTCCCAAAACCTTTGGGCTGATACAGTTAACACTGCTGCATATATGATAAACAGAGGACCTTCGGTTCCTCTTGATTTCAAAATACCAAAAGAGGAATGGCTTAGAAGAGAGGTTAGTTACAAAGATCTAAAGGAATTTGGTTGTGATGCCTACACTGATGTGAAAGACTTTGAGAGGGATAAGCTTGATCCCAAGGCAAAGAAATGCACCTTTATTGGCTATGGATCTAAATCGATGGGATATAGGCTTTGGGATTTTCAAGCCAGGAAAACTATCAGGAGTCGAGATCCAGTCTTTAATGAAGGCTAAACTCTACAAAGACAAGGATTCAAACATACCAGAAACTCGTAAAGATCAGGTGGTGTTTGAAGATGATAACCGGAGTTCATAAAGCCATGGGTCAGAGACGAAAGTCAAAATACAAAAAAAGAAAGTTCAAAAATTAAAGATAATGATTAGGAAGAATTTGATGAACAAGATCTCTTTGATAGTGGGAGTTCAGATCTTGTGCATGAACAATCCCCACCAGCAAATGATTCTGAAAATCCAAATACTTCATATTAGGTTAGTAGGTCTACTCATACGCCTGTACCTCCTCAACGATATTCTCCATTGATTAATTGTTTTCTTCTCACTGAAAATGGTGAACCATAGTGCTACTCGGAGGCTATAATTGTGAAAGATTCATCTCAGTGGGAGCGGACAATAAAAGAAGAAATGGGTTCACTTGAAAAGAACCAGATTTGGGTTCTTACTAAACTTCCTGCAGGGAAGAAGGCTCTTCAAAACATATGGGTATACAGAATCATGGATGAAAGTGATGCAACTAAGAGATATAAAGCATGATTGGTAGTTAAGGGGTTCCAACAAAAACACGGGGTTGATTATAATAAAATATTTTCCCCTATGGTTAAAATGACTACAATCAGACTGGTGCTTAGTATCATGGCACCAGAAAACATACATCTAAAGCAACTAGAAGTAAAGACGGCTTTTCTACATGGCGACCTTAAGGAGGATATCTACATGGCACAACTAAAGGGTTTTCAAACAGCCGGTAAGCAAAACATGATATGCAAACTAAAGTAGAGTTTTTATGGTTTGAAGTAGGTGCCCAAGCAGTGGTATATCAAGTTTGATTGTTTTATGGGCAGAAATAGGTATAGGATATGCGAGATGGATCACTACTGCTATCTCAAGAAATTCAAGAGTTCGTATATCATTCTTCTCCTTTATGTCGGTGATATATTGATAGTTGGTTTAGACATGTCAGAGATCAATAGATTAAAATGACAAATGTTTGAAGCGTTTGAAATGAAAGATCTAGATCCAGCTAAGCAGATACTCGGCATGAGCATCACCAGGAATCAGAAGAACGGTTCTTTGATATTGTCTCAAGAAAAGTACATCAAGAAAATATTAGTGATGTTTAAGATGAATCATGAGAAGACAACTACCCAAAATACACCACTGGGTAGTCATATTAAGCTTTCTAAAGATCAGTCTCCAAAGACAAATGAAGACAAGGCCGACATGGCAAAGGTTCCTTATGCATCAGCTATGAGTAGTCTTATGTATGCAATGGTATGCACAAGTCCTAATATTGCTCATGCAATGGGAGTTGTTAGCAGGTTTATGTCCAATCCAGGGAGAAAACATTGGGGAGGAGTTAAATGGTTGCTTAGATACTTGAAGGGTACTTTAAAGATGGCTTTACGTTTTAGGGGTAGAGATGCAATTCTCAAGGGTCATTATGATGCCGATTTGGGTGGATGTAAAGAAACCTACAAGAATACAACAAGGTGTGTGTTTACTATGGGGGATACTAAAATATGTTGGATGTTTAGGCTCCAAAAGAGTGTGACACTTTCAACTACGGAGGCTGAGTATATGACAACCGTCGAGGATAGTAAAGAGCTTGTTTGGTTGAAAACTTTTCTGGGTGAATTAGATAGAAAAGGCAAAGTATTCGTTGTACTATGATAATGAAAGTGCTATGAAACTTGTAAAGAATCCTGTTTATTATGGGAAGACTAAGCACATTCATATGAGGTATCATTTCATTAGGGGGCTAATCAGTGATGGTACTATCCAGTTGAATAACATCAAAGAGGACAGGAATTCAACTGACATGTTCACTAAAGTTGTCACATTGGATAAACTGAAGCTCTGTGTAGCTTCAATTGGTCTTCAGAGTTAATTGTAGATGAAGGCGGCTACGGATCAGGTGGTATGAAGGGTTCTCTTCATAAGGGTTCAAGATTACAGAATTACAAGACAAGTGCAGGTGCAAATATATCATGCATCCAAGTGGAAGCAAGTTGAAGTGTTTCACGCATTGATGTGGAGGGTTAGTAAAGATATTTCGAAGCCCAAATAGGAGATTGTTGTGTTGTGGGCTCCGATGCATCTTGGGTCGGGCCCTGAAACAACCCACAAACAAGCTACAAAAAACGGTTCGGGGCAGCTAACCCTAACCCTAATCTACTACAACTTATTTTTGTTAAGTTTTTGTTGTCTTTTATTATAAATACCCATATATTGTACTTGTAATCTTTAGTCTTCAAAGTAATAAAAAGAAACCCTGGTTCGTAGCCCTTGGACTTAGGTCAATCTTTGACCGAACCACGTTAAATCGTTGTGTTCTTTACCACTTTGATTATATCTCGTGCTTGTGTGATTGTGTGTGTGCTTTCTGCCAAGAACAGCAGCAATACTGTTGTTGTATACTGCCGCCGCCAACAGCTCACTGTAGGCCTGCTGTTTTGCAGCCAATAAACCACCTGCTTTAACAACCACAACCGTCGTAAAGGGGCTGAGTTGCTGCCTTGAACATGCTACTGTGTTGTTCTGTTTATCCTGCAATTTTTTGTCTTGTTTCGATCAAAGAACAACCCTCAAAACAGGTTCTGTTGTGTGTTTACTTTTTGTTCAGTTTGATTGGATATTAGATTGGTGTTTATTCAGCTGCATAGTTACGTTTGTTACTACTATTATTGCTATCATTCTCTTGTCACTCGTTTTAGAAATCAATTAGAAATACAGACAAGTTCTTAAGGCCCGAGTCGTATTGTATTGATTTCCGTGCCCTATCCGAATCCTCGGGTCAGTCGCGTATACGTAATACCTAACAAGTGGTGGCATCCAAAGACATAGGAGGGCTACGAGCCAGTAGAATCAAAGAGGCAAATATACCCCTCCTAACTAAAAAGCGGTGACCAATGTTGTAAAAATCATTAGGCGCTAGTCGGACGGCGAGGTAGGGACTAACGATTAATCGAATTGGGATTTTTATATGTAATATTCAGTTTTATATATAAATACACACATTTTCATATGTAAAATTAATAAAAAAAGTTAAGTTTTATATATAAATTAACATATTTGGCCGGAATTTCCAGATTTTAGTCGGAATTTTCAATTTTTAGCCGGAATTTTTGACCTTTTGACGAAGGTCACGCGGAATCTTGCCGGAACCTCGCCGGAACCCTACCAGAATTTCACCGGAATTATAGTTTTTTGGCCGATTAAGACCGCCTAGGGTCCGCCTAGTTCCGATTTTGACCTCCATTGACCGCCTAGCGATTAATTGACCGATTAGCCAAAATTTCCTAGGTGATGTGCCGATTCCCGATTAATTACCGATTAATCGGCGATTAATCCCGATTTTTGCCACACTGGCGGTGACCTTTGAAGACAAACATAGATTAACTGTAGGCAAGAGTTATTCAGTTATTCTTTCAATTTATGGTAAAGAATCCATGGTAAAGGTAGATTGAATCAGATGGCGCCTGACTGCCTGTTATAAAATCTATAACAAGGATGTGGAAGAATGTCATGTCATTTGAGAACATTGGACAAATTAGAGGCAATATTGGTACCGGTAAAGACATACAAGTATGACACGATAATCGGTCAAGATGTCGGCTAATATGCAAACACTTTCCTATCATCTACAAGTTGGTAGTTAGCACAATTGCAACCACATAGTAGGGCCAAGTTAGAAGTAGGAACTTGATTTCATGGACCATAAATTGGTTAAGGAATCCTAGATCATAAGCTAAACTACCAAACAAGTGCATCCGGTTTACATGTACATCCTCATTCCAATGGAATAAATTATTTCAAATGGAGGGTGTTTTTGAAAAAAAGTGGAACTTCAAAAGAGAAGAATGGTGAACATGAAAACTATTTGCCTTTAATGTGGCATAAGGTATAAAGAGGTAAATCACCTCTTTGCAGGATGTATATGTGCAAAAGAAGTATGGTGGCAAATTCATATACTGCGAGTGTAAACTACCAATTACAACTACATTTGAACACATAAAGGAGATTGTGGAAGAAGGTGTTGGAGGATTAACAAATCAAAAACAAAGAAAGCTACACTTGCAGTCTTTAGGCAACAATTTGACTTACATATAAGAGAAGGAATGACAAAGTATTTAATGTCAATACACTATCAAGATACAAACTGGCGGAGGATATCATGACACTATCATTCTTATGGGTGAATAATAGATCAAATCTTTAAAACATGTCTTGAGATAAATGTTGTAATATCAATATCATTCTTATGGGTGAATAATAGATCATATCTTTTAAACATATGGTGTAAATTAATATAGATGGGTGAATTGTGTATGTATTTGTCTGTATAGTCTCGTAGCTTCTTGATAAGAAGCTTACCATTAATAATATAACATATCTTGCCGTTCAAAAACAAATTCAATTCTAACAAATCTAAGAAAGTTCAAAGAAGCATATCAACCAGTGTGTTACATGTTATTAATATTATCATCATCCTTTCATTGGATATGTAAACTTCAAAACGAGATACATTTACGAATGTTACAAGATTAAAACAAGAAACATTTTTCATTACAAATTAAAAAACAAACTTGTGCACTGCCTAGAAAAAAACTCAGGCAGATAACACATATTACAGAACAATACAAACACAAGAACCCTAATTCCACATTTTTATGACATGAAGAAGATGAAAAAAAGCATCAAATAACAGCTTTTTCCCCTTCTTTTATCTACTACAGTGACATGCATAAAGTAACAATTATGTAATATAACAGTAAACAGTACACAAGAAGATCAACTTATCAGAGTCGGAGAAGTCGCCGGAGACTATCAGTAGCTCCGTCATCGACGCCGGACGGCACGGCAGAAGCCTCCGCCTTACAGCTGCGCTTTGGCGGAGTGAAAAAGTAGGCAAAGGCAAGCTGCTAGGCGGTGGAGAAGGTGTAAACACTGCAGAACCTGAAAACTTATCAACATCAATAGAGATAATATCACAGGATTTGTTAATCGAGGAAGAAAAAACCCTAGAAATAACAACATCCTTTGGCAGATCCTTCGGATCTGGTCCAATCAACTGTGTAATCGACGATTCCGACGAACGATTCTCCGCCGGTGGCGCTTCCGGTTCCTCCGCCGTGGTCGGCGGAGGCAGATCCACCACCTCTTTCTTCAAATCCTTCTTCTGATTCTTCGATTTTTTAGGCGTGAGCGACTGATCTCGCCCTCGGTTTTTGGTACTACTTTTGTTGATTCGTTGAGGCGATGATCGGATATTGTTGTTTGGAGTACTGTTACTACGAGAGATGTTAATACTCCGGTGATTCACCGGCATCGAGATCGGAAGAGGAAGAAGAGGCGGTTGTTGAAGGTAGTGGTGGGGATTCGCCGGTGGCCGGAAAACAGAAGCAGCCGGCGGATATGAGTGGTGGAGAGACGACGGAGGCGGAGTGAATAAACCGCCACCGGCTCCGGCGAAGTGGCCGCCGGCGAGAGAAGTCGCCCAAAGCAAATCATCAGAGGGAAACGGAAACAAAGTACGATTCACACCGGAATTCCTCATCGGATTTCCGATCCGGTGGTTGTTGATGTAATCGCCGGTGGATTTCATCAGAACAGCTTCCATTTGCAAAATTGAAAATCCGATCAACAAAACGATAAACGATAGATCTAGGAGAATATGATGCGAAAGATCTCAAATAAACACGGATCAAACGCTGAGAAATTGCTTGAAAACAACGAAATTAACATGAATTTATGATATGCATATATATATATATGAAGGAATCAAAATGAAAGTGATGATTATGAGTAGTGAATTTAGCGTAAGTGTTGTTGAATCATGAAGAAGTTTAATTGTTGTAGAAAAGGGGATCTGGAGAAGAAGAAAACCCAAAATGGGCTTTTTGTCAGTTTTGGCAACAGACAGCTTGCATCGATGGATGAATGACTCGAGGGGTCTTTAAATAGGGAAAACTTACAAGTTCCAACGGCTACTTATCATGATGTGGGTCCTTTGAATCTTATTTTATTCCTTTTCATCATTTTCCTAAAACTAACAGAAACTTGTAATTATTTTAGAACATTCGCAGTGAATTTTTTAAAAGTACGTGAGTGTGTTTGATATATTATATGGAATGGTTTTGGATGGTTGTGAGTGAATGAGAAAGAAAATGTTATTGTGAATTGGTATATTTGAAAAATCACTGTTTAATCCTTACAATTTTTTTAATATTTTTTAAAATGGTGTGAGTAAAGAAGAGAAAAAATAATAATAATAAGTGTATAAAAATATTATTTAATTGAAGAAGAGAAAGAAAATATAGTGATTTTTAATGTAATTATATGGATAAAGATAAAGAAACCACTGTGAATGCTCTTAGGCTCCTTATGCTATCTATAGTAATTTATTTTATTAAATGTAATTTAAATAAATATTAATGTATTAAAATTATTTTTAATTAAATTATAATGGGTTTAAAGTCTTTTAGTTAATTATTGTAAAAGATGAGAAAAAAAATATGTTAAGGGTTTTGCTAAAATAAAAATGAAGTTCTCTTTAGCTTTTAAGGCCCTAATTGTATACAAATAAACAACTTTGGCACCTTTAAGGGCACTAATATGTCCAGTCTTATAATACTCCGCATTTAAATCTATTTTATGTTTAAACTTTAAGTCGAGAGTTAATTCCACAATTTCATAAATTGTCTCGTTTCTTTCACGCGACACATTAGTGTGACATAAGTTTTCCAAAAATACTTTTTAGTGTTTTTTTGTTTCTCTATCTTCTTTTAAAAAAAGGTTTAAAAACGGGTGATGTACAAATGGATTCTGATGAAAATTTCACCGGGCGGTGGCAAAAAAACCACTGGGGTCCAAATGGTGTTCCTACCTAGCCACGGTTTTAACTGAACAATCCCCAATTATTTTTAGCCTTGACTAGGACCCCCTATTTAAATTTAGGTTTCTTCTTACAAGAGGAAATATATATTTAAAATTTATCAGCAGAAAAAGAAGTTTAAAACTTTAACACTTTTAGTTTTGAAAACCAATCTTGATTACACTTATAGATTTTCTAATTATTAAAATACTAAATCATATTTCAAATTTTAATACCATCAAATTCAATATAAAACATATAAAAGATGTAGTAATATAATCACATATATTTAATAAAAGTTTGTCATTTTAACAAAATGACATATTTTATATTTGTTGTGAAAATTTGTACATAATTCAAGGTACGTTGTGTAACTTCAAGATTTATATAATGAATTTTCTGATTAAATATGGTTATCATTTGAGTTTCTTATATACGAATTATTTTATATATTCATCATCTTTCAACCACAACTAGCTATATAACTACTATATCAACTCTAAATTACAATGATTTTGATTAAATTTATATAACACACACTACACACGCGATATGAATTAATATATTACATCTTCTAGACTAACTTTAGTTATTTTATTATTTTCATTTGTGTTTAAATACTCAATTTGCACTTTCTTATGAACCCCAATTTTCTATATATTTGAATACAATTCTCAGTGCTGCTCATTTAGATTACTACTTTATTTACTCATCATGTAAATTTAATTAAAAAGATGCAATGAACGTTATTATTTAGTCTGTGTAGTTATTAAAACTGTAATAACTCTAAATCCTTATAACATTAAATTTTTGTATAAAGTAATTAATTTGTCAACTTTTAAAATTAGTTCAAATGTATTTTTGTTTGTTATAGTCTTACAGGATTTTGTCGGCACTCTTTTATCATTTTTTAATATATATTTGCATTTTCTGTATTATATATTACTTTATATATATATTGATTTACATATACATATTGATATGTAAAATGAAACATAAACTAATGGACATTTTTAGTGTGCAGGAGCGTGATTTTATGTCATTTTGGCGCATGAAAATGACAAGAGCATTATATGCCTAAGCCAAAAGACGCAACATTTGGCAGGTCATGTGACATGCTACACACAGAAACGAGAGGTGGAGTGAGGCTAAAGATAACAACAGTGAGTTGAAGCAGCTATCAAGAGATGAGATGGAAATGTGGATGTGGGGCATTGGCATACTATACGCCGAACCAGTGGGGCGCAAAGACGGCCTGCTAACCTGTTGTCGTTAGAATTTATCAGATCCTTTTTATAATTATTAAATGTTCTCTTGAGAAAAAAACACGTGTTGGCGCGTACATGAATTAACATCATATATGATATTTTATGATGATAAAAAACATTTGAGTTAAGTGTTACTTACAAATGATTATATGATTGCAACTAAACATAAAGTCGTATGAGAATGACAAAAGAACGGGTTAAAAAATACTTCATATAAAGTGCACGAAAGCTATTCGATCGATTGGCAGATCGACTGTGAATTGTCCATAACAAATCGTTAATGAACAAATTAATGTTCACAGGAGAAAGAATATTCAAATGCAAACCAAAAGAAATTTTTAAAAAATTATTAGATTAAATTGAAGACTTTGATTGGTTATGGTCAATGGTTCTAGTTTTTCTGAACAAAAAATCAGATTTATACTTTGGTTGAGACCATTTTCAACATTATCTAGAATCTAGATTTTTAACCAATCAAAGGCTTAGATTAAATTTTAAAGTTTTCTTAGTTTCATTTGGTTCATATTGTTCGATCAAGAAGAAGGCTAATGCAACAAAAACTAGATCACTTAAGTTATTTTGGTGCTGCATGCAAAGGCTTTCGAAGCTTATCATGGAACTTTCGAAGGTTGTAGAGTTCTTCTGAAGACAAAGGGAAAGTCCAACTTCCGAAGACAGAACTCTACTTCCGAAGACAAATGCATACTTCCGAAGTTCAAGACTTAGAAGAATAAAGTAAAGACCACTTCCGAAGTATGATGAAAAGAAGAAGTCTCCAAGCCTTGCAAGAAGCAGCCTCTTCCGAAGTATAAAGTGGCTTTGGAAGTACTTACTCTTCCGAAGCCATTTAACCTTCGGAAGACACTGCTATAACCAGTGGACACAAGTATGATCTCTGACACTCCGCTGTAGACTTCTGATACAGCATGGCTTCTTCCTAAAGAACCATGTTGTTGACCATACTTTATTCCATTGTTTATCTTTTTATGATAGTACAGTTGTCATTTTTAGTTGGTGACAAAAGGTAAGTCAGGGACATGTCCTGACTACCAAATCTCAGATAAGACTTTATCTGAGATACCTTAACTATAGTCTTGTAGTATAGGCTTTAGCTAAAGGATCCCAGCTGGTATCAAAGTATATCCGGCTGTAGATAGTATTATATATAGGTTCTCCTTGTAACTCATAGAGGGAAGATTATCATCTGCTTGTAAGAGTCTTTGTATCTTGAGTTGAGAATCATATATAAAAGTATCTTGAAAATTATCTTTATGTGTTCTTATTTACTTTTCATATTGTGATCAACTCTTATTGATTCTTACCCGAGTGTGATTCTAGGTGAGTTTAAGAGAAAAAAAATGTGTTAAGTGACAAACACCGATCCTGCAATTGGTATCAGAGCTTCTCAAGCTTTTGATTGCGTGATCTAACCATCCAAATCAACCTGTTTTTCACTCCTCCCTACCACCCACTCACTCAATGGCCCTTAACAAATCTGAAGTAGAGATGGGGACGATGACCAAAGCACCCATCATCACCTCTGAAAAATTTAGGTCTTGGAGTAGAAGAATGGAAGGCTTCATTAGATACCAAGACAGAAAAATGTGGAACTCTATTGTCAATGGACCGTACAAGCCAAAGGTAGCTTCACCTGGTGGAAACGGTGCCATGATAGAGAAAGCTGTCGAGGACTATTCTAATGAAGACAGAAAGAAGATGGACATCGATAGCAATGTTATGACTATTCTCATGACTGCAATACTGAACTCTATTATGGTGGGGTTCGAGCATTGCAAGACTGCCAAAGAATTGTTTAATGCACTTGCTCAGATGTACTCATGCTCCAACGACTCAAAGAAGGACTCACTGAAGCAGCTGTTCGAGAACTTCACTTATATTGCTGGAGAGACCCTCAGCCAGCAGTACTTCAGGTACATGGATCTTATCTCTTCCCTTCAGTCTGTGAAGATCACTCCTAAACTTAGAGATCTCACTAGAAAGTTCATGAGTGCTCTTCCAAATGAGTGGACATTCTACTGTGTCTCTATCAAGAGAATAGAAAACTTGAACACTTTTTCCATGACTGAGCTCTACGGCATCCTTGATGGATATCGTCTAGAGATGGAGAGTAAGAAGGGCCACCAAACAAGCAGACCCATGAGTCTTCCTGCTAGCAACGCTTTAATGGTTGCTGAAGGCTTATTAACCCCTCAACCTCAGCATTTCCTGACTTATCAGCAGCCATCCTGCTCTTCTAGTTCCTACATCACTTATCCTGAGACTCCAAGGTCTCAACAGGCTCAACACAATCCCTTCCAGGAAATTTGTGCCTTTATTCAGGAGGTGGACACTCAGGATATTTCCAATACTGCTTTGATGATCTTGAGTGTTTTAGCCCAGATGACGTAAAGTACGTGGACATTGTCCAGCAAATGGCTCTCTTAACTTATAGAGCAAAGAAGTTCTTTAAGAGAACTGGAAGGCATTTTCCTCAAAACCCAACTACCAGCAAGTTCGGGTTTGACAAGACCAGGGCAAAGTGTTACAACTGTAACCAACTAGGTCATTTTTAAGGGAATGCAAGGCTCCCAAGACCAATCCGGGAACCCCACAGGCCTCCACATATCCGTCAACCTCAAAGACCACTGAGAAGTCAACTGAAACAGCCGCAATGGCTCAAGAAGTTGACTGGAGCTTCATGGTACAGGATGTGACTCCTGCTCAAGCTCTCATGGCCGGAACAGATGATGCCCAGGTATATGAACATCTCTGCACTCCAGCCTGTATAGCTAAAGTTAAACTCTATCAGGATTACAATATGGAAATCAGATCTGACATTGAATCTTTAAATATTCTAAAATCTGATTTTAAAAGAGCTGAATCTGACTATCAAAAGAAAATTGATTAGTTAGAGAAAACTGTATCTCTTTTGAAACATGAACACACCAATTACAAGACTCAAATATATATATCCAATTGTCTGAGGCTCAGCCCAGCTTGTCACTGCTAAGGCTCGGCCAGGAAGCATGCTATCTCTGAGCAGAACTTCCAAACTATTCTTGCATCATCCTCTCATTCCAAACTCTGTTATCAGAACAAGGAGGGTTTGGAACCAATAAATTGCTCCACCACATTCCTATGAGTCTATTAGACAGCCTAGATGTGGTACTGAAGAGCAAAAGGTTCCTAACTACTGACCCTTTCTTTCCAGAGTTAAAGGATGAGGCACCAATAGTGGCCACCACAGGGAAGGAACAGGTAGATATACCCATCACCTCCTGTGATGATCAAATCCTAACCACTAAAGCCAGAAGAAGCAGAGCTAAAGTTGCTAGGAAAACTGCTAAGAAAGTGGCTGAATCCAAACTGAAAATTGACCCCAAACAGAATGGTGTCTTTGTCTCAGCTGGATTCCAAGTGTTAGGTACTTCTGATTCAGGAAAGGAATGTAATACCAGCATTCCTGTCCTACCAAATGATCAGAAGTTAAAGGGAAAAGTTGCTGACGAAGAAAAGAAAACCAAGAAACAATAATCCTCACTTTCCTAAAAGACTAACATTGCATGCATCATGTGTGGCCTGCAAAATCACATGGCAAAAGATTGTTACTACAACCCTGCAAGCACACATTATGCAAATAATGTTAGAAAGAAGGAGTCAGGGAAGGTTTCACATTTGGACCCTTCCATACGGTTCAAGTGTTAAAGAAGGGAAAGCTAGTTCCAAAGCCAAGTTGCTTTCGGAAGAAACTCCTTCTTCCGAAGGGAAAATGGCTTCGGAAGCAAGAGCTACTAAGGTTCAGAAGAACAAGAAAGCTCCCTTGAAACCATCCCAGAAGAAGACTGCTTCGGAAGAAAAGGTGGTGAGGACTTCTTCCAAAAGAAAGAAGCTTCGGAAGAAGACCATGCTGCAAAAGCTTCAACAAGCTCATCCTCCAAGATCAGCCAAAGGATGGACTGGAAGATCAAGGAAGATGTTGCAGCCCAAACCTCTTCTTCAAAGACCTCTGTTGACCCCCATGCATATCATTTGGTTCACATCATGTCATTATCCTTGGAAGAACCCAAGACCAGCAAGGCTTGGTTATCCAAACAAAACTGAATCTCATCTTATATGCAGGAACATCCATTGACAAGAACAACAATGTATGGATTGTAGACAGTGGATGCTCCAGGCACATAATGAGAACAGATCTCTCCTCCTGAACAATTTCAACATTATGATGGAGGTCCTGTCCAGTTTGGAGGTGAGGTCGAAGGATATATTTCTGGTAGAGGGAGTATATCCAATGGTATGTTAACAGTTGACAAAGTTAACTTTGTCAAACAGCTTGAACACAACCTGTTAAGTGTTTCTTAATTCTGTGATCAAAAGCACCAATGCTTTTTCACAGAACATGAGTGCATTATCCTCAAACCAGGGATGACAATTCCTCCGGAATTGGTGCTTCTTAGATCTCCCAGGAAAGGGGATATGTACACAGCTTGATATGAACAATGCTCCCCCAATTTGAAGTATCATGAATAAATTGGCTAAAAATACTTGGTACATGGTTTGCCTAAAAAAAGGAGTTTTTCTGCAAAGACAACTATGTTGCATGCCTGAAAGGGAAACAACACAAGCGTCTCATAAATCCAAATGTGTTAACTCTATCACTACTCCATTGCACTTATTGCACATGGATCTTTTTGGTCCCACAAGTATAATGAGCATTGGAAAAAATCATATTGCCTTGTGATAGTTGATGATTTTACAAGATTCATATGGGTATTCTTTTTAAGAACTAAAGATGAAACTGCTGAAACACTAAAATCTTTTATTATTAAAATAGAAAATCAAATTGATCACAAGGTTAAAATAATTAGATGTGATCAAGGGACTGAGTTTAAGAACTTCATTCTTGACTCATTCTGTAACTCAAAAGGGATTTCCAGACAATATAGTGCTCCCAGAATCCTCAACAAAACGGTGTTGCTGAGAGGAGGAATAGGACACTTATTGAGGCTGATCGAACTATGTTAGTTGATTCAAAGCTACCTCTAACATTCTGGGCAGAGGCAGTCAGCACTACATGCTATATGCAGAACAGAGTTCTTGTAGTTAAGCCCCATGGAAAAACCCCTTATGAGCTATGGAACAAGAGGCCACCATTCATTGGCTTTCTAAGGTCCTTTGGCAGCAGGTGTACCATACTTAACACAAAGGAAAATTTAGCAAAATTTGTTGAAAAGTCGGATGATGCTATCTTTGTTGGATACTCTTCTAGATCCAAAGCTTACAGAGTATACAACATTAAGAATCAACAGTTTGAGGAATCATCCAATATAGTTGTTACTGAGCACACTCCTTGTGTTAGGAGGAATGGACCTGATCACATCTTTGATTTAGAATTGTTTCCAAACTATTCTAAACCCTCTTGTGAGAATGTTTCAGTTGGAATAGGTGCTCAAAATGATGTTGATGCTACTGCTAATGATAACTGTTTGAGCTTCCCAGGCCTAGACCAAATTCTCCAAGTGTTGCAATACATCAAGCTTCCACTATTCACAGATCCGATAATCTAACTATATCAAGGAATAGTGAAGCTTCAACAAGTGAGTCACCTACTGAGCCTCAAAACTCATTAAGTGATCCACCACAACACCAGGCAGAAGGAGGTAGTATCTGAAGGAACAGACAACCGTTAATACTGCCTCACAGCCAACTATTGATGATGTTTCTCATTTATTCAATCAGTCCTCATTGAATGATTTTGAAACAGCAGCTGGATAGAGTGTTCTAGTTCCTGAGCAGAATATGTCTAACCTAGATCTATCTCTGCAACTAGAAGTGATTCCTCGTCTTAGGATTCACAACACTCATCCACCTGAGAACATCATAGGGATGTCTTTGAGGGTGTGAGAACAAGAGGACAGACTCATCAAGGGAATGCCTGCTGTACTCATGCTTTCTATCTCAGATGGAACCCAAGAAGGTAGAAGATGCCTTGAAAGATAGTAGCTGGATTGAATTGATGCAAGAGGATTTGCTTCAATTCAAGAGACAGAAGGTATGGAACCTATGTCCGCTACCATCTGGTTAAGTACCTATAGGCACCAAATGGGTTTTTAGAAACAAGAGAGATGATAGAGGCTTGATCATTAAGAATAAGGCAAGACTTGTGGTTCAAGGATACACTCAAGAGGATGGAATTGATTATACTGATGTCTTCGCACCAGTTGCAAGACTTGAGGCAGTTAGGATCTTTTTGCGTATGCTGCATCCAAGGACTTCACAGTATACCAACTTGATGTCAAGTGTGCTTTTTCTATATGAGGATATAGACAGGGAAGTCTATGTATGCCAACCTCCAGGATTTGAAGACCCATAACACCCCAACTATGTGTGCAAATTGGATAAAGCTCTATATGGGCTGCACAAACACCTAGGCTGTGGTATGAGACTTTGTCTCAGTTTCTTCTGAAGAATGGCTACACTAGAGGTACCATTGATAAGACTCTCTTCATCAGAATGTCTGGGAAGGACATTTTGCTCGTACAAGTCTATGTTGATGACATTATATTTGGTTCCTCAAATGACCAAATGTGCAAGGACTTTGAGAGCATTATGAAGAAGAAGTTTGAGATGAGCTCCATGGAAAAAATAGACTTTTTCCTTAGAATTCAGGTAAAGCAACTGAAGGAAGGGTTCTTCACTAATCAATCTAAATATGTATCTGACATCTTAGAAAGATTTAAGATGAAGGATTGCAAGCCTGCCAGACACCCATACCCAGAAACCATAATCTTTTTCCTGACCTTGAGGGGAAGAATACATGAACATCAGTATAGGGAAATTATTGGTTCTCTGATGTATCTAACAGCAAGTAGACCTGATATCATGTTGCTACTTGCATTTGTGCAAGATATCAGGCTGCTCCAAAGGTATCTCACCTAGCTGCTGTTAAGAGAATCCTTAGATACCTCAAAGGAGCACCTAAACTAGGTCTCTGGTATCCCAAAAACAAGGATTTCAATCTTTATGGATACTCTGACAGTGACTATGGAGGCTGCAATATTAATAAGAAATCAACATCAGGAAGATGTTAATTTCTTGGTGGAAGGATCATCTCATGGCAATGCAAGAAACAATCCTGTGTCTCTACATCAACTGCTGAAGCTGAATGCATTGCTGTTGCTAGCTGTTGTGCTTAACTGCTATGGATTCAAAATCAGATGTTAGACTATGGATTTAACTTTATGAGTACTCCTATCCATATTGACAACAACAGTGCTATCTCCATTACTGAAAATCCGGTGAAACACTCCAAGACTAAGCACATTGACATTAGGTATCATTTCATTAGAGATATTCATGAGAAAAATCTAATCAAGTTAATCAAAGTTGATTCAAATGAACAATATGCTGATCTGTTTACCAAAGTTTTTGATGAACAAAGGTTTAAGTATCTCATGCTATTGGGATGATAAACATTGATTAATCTGATCTTTTTTGAAAATCTTTTTAATATGTACTCTTGTGTCAATACAATTTAAGCCATGTTACAAGAACTTCTCTATGAAATTTTCTAAGTGTAAATTCCTTCTGAAGAGAAATTAACCTTCGGAAAACATTCTCATATCTTCCGTAGCAAAATTTCTTAAAGGATAACTTTCTTTTCGGAAGAATTTTTGGTCTCGGAAGAAGCGATTGATTGTATATCAGATCTACTTCCAAAACTTACAAATTCTCTATTCGGAAGCAACTCTAACTTTCGGAAGCAAAGTTTTGGCTTCGGAAGTAAGAATTGCCTTCGGAAGACAAGTTACCTTCGGAAATGTTTTACACTCGAAAGAGAGCTTTTGACTGTGTAACGTAAATTTCTTGGGCCCCACACTGTAAAAAGCAAAGATTTTGTTAATGATGTCGGATTATTTAACTGATTTCAACCTTACCGCCACTGTCATTTCATCCACTAAACCATCACATCACCTTACCCTAACCCCACTACCGCCATTCCACAATCTTTTAAATTACCTCGACTACTCAATTTCATATTCTTACTTGCAAATTCTACTGTCCTAGAAATTTCTCCTACTCAACTTTACCTAGCTCAAATCATCCTCTTTCACCTTTCCAAATGGCCTTCAACCCTCAGCACAACCAAGTCGCACTTCTTGATTCTTCAAGAGATGCTGGCTTCTCAGATATCATCTCCTTTCTAACCCAATCTTCTTACTACACCGCTTTGACTGTAAACCCCACAATTTACTCAAACCATATGTATGAATTCTGGGCAAATGGTCAGATTGAAACCCTAAATGGGGTTCGTGTCATTCGATCGAGCATCTGTGGCCAGGAGTTGGTCATTTCTGAACAGATCATTAGGGAGCATCTAGAGCTTCATGATAAGGGCGCTCCAACGGAATTCCCCAAAGCAGATTTGGACAATTCTTATCTCCAAATGGGATATGGTGGAGACGTTAGCAGGTCAACTGTCTACAAATTAACTTCTCGTACAAATAGAAGTTCCTGCTACATGTTGTTCTTCACTGCTTGTCCAACAAATCCGGAGGATGGGATCAAATCCCTTATGAACTAGGATGCTTAGTTCATGGATTGGTGAGAGGCCTGCGCTTCAACTACTCACGATTTGTGTTCTCAAATCTGATTGGGAATCTGCAAAGGGAAACATTCTTCATGTATCCCAGATTCCTTCAATACATAATCAACTGTGAGTTGGACCATAGCATGCTTGTCTGTGCAGCTGCTCTGACTGTTCCCAAAATGCAGCCTTCCATCTTCAAGACCTTGAAGAAGATGTCCACCAACTTCACTGGAAGTCACACTGCTCTGCTTCCAGGTATGATTGAGCGCATGGCTCCTGGTGACATCCCTGTTCACCCCACAGGTGATGAACCCAAACCAGCAACCTCCACCACAATGCCAACACTACCTTCTCCAACCATCACCATTACATATCAGAGACGCCCGAAACGAACCTTGTTCAATCTACTCTAATTGAACAAGCCCCTCCTGTTCAATCCAAAAAGACTAGAGTGGAAACATCGGCTCCACTCAGTTAGAGGTCTCTCCATCCTTCTCTTTTGACCTCAATTTGAGTCTTGAGTCTCCTCAGTCTCAGACCCATGAGCGCACAACCCAAGCTGAAAGCCCTCAGGGTGAGTCTCTATACTCCCCTGAGCAGCCAACAAGGGACAGCTCCACCAGAGGCTCAATGCCTGTAGACATTGACCAAAGTCCCGGGTCAGTAGGTTTACCCATCCTATCTTTCATTGACCTTCTGTTTAAAACTGATGAAGAGATAACATCTCTTCATGGCAATGAAGTTGATCTACAACACCCTCTCCAAGATCAACAGAGTCCAAAGAAATCCCTTATCTCTAGCCCCCATCAGCATCCAACAACTGAGGTGAGTCCCACTGATATGGAGGGGACTCATGTAGATTCAACTGCCACTACAGAAGGTGCCTCAATGGATCTTGTGGAAAGTGGTAACATTTCTCAGACTGAATCTACGGCAACCGAGCCCTTTGATGACTCTGAAAGAGACATCATTGAGCATGGGAAACCAAGGTGCCAAGAAACCACATCTGGTGGTGAGGCTAAACATACTAGGTATGTTACCTCATCTCCCCGTGATTCTTCGAAAGAAGATGAGGGAAGCATGCAACTCCTTATTCAAGATCTTCTTTCTAAAGTTTCAAACCTGGATCTCAGGTTAGGACTTTAGAGGCAAGATCTGCCACTCAGCAACTTGAGATTGATAATCTCAAGGCTCAACTAGCTGAGAAACAGACAGAGAGGTCTGTTAAGCATGTACCTATTCAGGTCTCCTTGACTTCCTCCTCCAGCTCATCTAGCTCTCAAGATGATGCTACCAAAAAAGGGGAGAATGTTCAAAGACAAACACACAAGGAACCACAGAGCCGGCCTTCAACTTCAACATCTTCCTCTCCCATCATCTCTACGCCTGAAACATCTCAAGTCACTCTTCAGATTGATCCAAGGATGCTCAATGATCTCTACAGACTCTTCACCAAGTTTCTGTTAAGATCTTCCTTTGAGCAGCCAAGCCATGATGCTGCTATGATCTACTTTGGAGCAGAAGAGCTTCAAAGGCTGACTGCACCTTCTACCATTATGGAAGAAGTTGGTCAACCTAAGGTCCTCATGGAACCTAAGATTCAATTGAAGGGGAAATGGGAACTCATGGCCCAGAAATTGAAACAGTTGGGACAAAATCTACATCTCCTTTAACTTCCGAAGCTGAAGTTAAAGCCTCGGAAGAACAAGCTGAATCTTCCGAAGCTGAAATGGAAGCTGCGGAAGGACTGTTCAAAATGTCCGAGGACTTATCATCCATGCTATCCTGGAATGGCATCTGAAATGAGCAGTGTGGACTTTCTAATTGCATCTCCATCTTAGACACCATCTCTGACTCTCTCACAATCAGAAACCTCTCTCCAAGAACCACCACAGTCAGGATCTACAAAGGATAAAGGAAAAAGGAAGATGATTATGGAAGAGCTTCAGGAAGAGGAGAAGATTGAGAAACTTAAGAAGAAAGAAAGACTTCAGACTGAGAAGTTACTAGCTGCCAGCACAAAAGCAGGTGCTTCCAATCAAGAGGTTGTCATCAATAAAAGAAGAGAGCAGATCATTGACCAGCTCATTGAAATGGGAGCTGCCAATGAAGAAACACTCCTGCTACCATTAGAGGAGTTGGTGGATCTGGAAAAGGCAACCAGGCTGAGACTTGAAGAAGAAGCCAGGTTGGCCTTAGAGGTAAAGGAAAAGAAACAGAATGAGGCTGAATTGCAACTGAGGAGAGACATGATAAACTTCCTACTCTCCAGAGGCTTTAATCTTCAAGAACTCTCTCCACACAATGATGATACGATCCTATGGCTCTACAACAAAGAGCGGGATCAAATGGAGAAAGAAATGAAGAAGGCTGCAAAAGAAAAGGCCAGAGAGAAGAAGAAGAAAGAAGAAGAGGCTAGGGTCACTGCCTCCAAGAAGCTCACTGAGAAAGCCTGGATGAAGGACTATCTTCGGGCTCACGACTTCTCTGGTAGGCAGGTGGGTCCTATGTCTGAAAGGACACTCCAACGGATTGTCAGTGGAATTAAGGCTGACATCCGGATGGGGAAAAGGAAAGAGATGTATAGAAGGGTAAAAGGGATGACCTTCACTGCTTTTACCCAATCACAACCTGAACCTTTCACCCCTGAACCCACATCACTACCTACTACTACTCCCTCACCTCAACCACCCAAACTTCCCATTATCCAATCCAAAACACTAGCCAGAACCTCTGAACCTAAACCTACCCAATTACCATCCAAACCATCCCTTCAGCCTTCTCAACATCTCTCCCTTGAGGAGTTTAAGGCAATCAAGATGAAGCTCACTAATTGCACTACTTTGATCGAAGTCTCCTGTGTAGAAGACTCCGTTAACATTACCTATGTAGACGGATCTTCAAGTTCCCTCACAAGAGACAGATTCCTTGATTTGCCTAGAGGAACTTTGGACCAGGCTGCAAGACTTTTGGGCCTCAATTCAGACTCTTTAAATGAGAAAGAAAAGAAGCTCAGAAGGAAACTGGTGACTCTGCTGGATACAAGAAAAGAGGACAAGATTCCTAGTCAGTCTCTTGTGCCTAGAAGGAAGATAATCCAGTGGAGGTTCGATAAACCTTCTCACAACTTTGTTATGGAAAGAGAGAATGGTGAAGTCAACAGACTCAATGCAACCTCTCTGTTACACTCCAGAAGATTCGACATTGCTGAGTTAGCAGAGAAGCCATTCTCCAACCCCTCTAACTCTGAAACTGCTGCACTCGTTAGAAATCATCTCAGCAGTCTTCATTTAGCTGAGTTAACTGCAAAGGCAAAGATTGAAGAAGAGTTAAAGTTGAGAAGACAGGAAGACAAGGAAAGATCTCCCACCAAAGGTGCTGCCTTTCTACAGATGGTGGAACGTCCTGAATTGGAACCTATAGTTCGATGGGAATATGATTACAGTTCCCATCAACTAACTCTTTTCAGAGGGCAACAACAAAGGGTACATGTTATCCAAGGTGACAGACTGGACTTCCTGTCTACCAAGGATCTGTACAAGCTTCTCAGCACCACATCAGGGAAGAACAAGAAGACAGACAAATATTTGCTCTCCTTGGTGCTAAAAGTTTTGAGAAGTCGTGAAAAGTGAAGTTTTGGTAGCATCATCCTGGGAGAGTTTGTTGGATCAAGAAGAAGGCTAATGCAACCAAAACTAGATCACTTAAGTTATTTTGGTGTTGCATGCAAAGGCTTCCGAAGCTTATCATGGAACTTCCGAAGGTTGTAGAGTTCTTCTGAAGACAAAGGGAAAGTCCAACTTCCGAAGACAGAACTCTACTTCCGAAGACAAATGCATACTTCCAAAGTTCAAGACTTAGAAGAATAAAGTAAAGACCACTCCAATTTATGATGAAAAGAAGAAGTCTCCAAGCCTTGAAAGAAGCAGCCTCTTCCGAAGTATAAAGTGGCTTCGGAAGTACTTACTCTTCCGAAGCCATTCAACCTTCGGAAGACACTGCTATAACCAGTGGACACAAGTATGGTCTCTGACACTCCACTGCAGACTTCTGATACAGCATGGCTTCTTCCTAAAGAACCATGTTGTTGACCATACTTTATTCCACTGTTTACCTTTTCATGATAGTACAGTTGTCAACTTTAGTTGGTGACAAAAGGTAAGTCAGGGACACGTCCTGACTACCAAATCTCAGATAAGACTTTATCTGTGATACATTAACTATAGTCTTGTAGTATAGGCTTTAGCTAAAGGATCTCAGCTGGTATCAAAGTATATCCGGTTGTAGATAGTATTATATATAGGTTCTCCTTGTAACTCATAGAAAAAAGATTATCATCTGCTTATAAGAGTCTTTGTATCTTGAGTTGAGAATCAATATATAAAAGTATCTTGAAAATTATCTTTCTGTGTTCTTAGTTACTTTTCATATTGTAATCAACTCTTATTGATTCTTACCCGAGTGTGATTTTAGGTGAGTTTGAGAGAAAAATAATATGTTTAAGTGACAAACACCGATCCTGCACATATTTAAACCTTTCTCCGGTTCATAGAATTTATTAAGAGTTAGAACATTTTTATAAAATTGAAATGTTCTTATTATAAAAAAGAAGACTTTTTGAATTTTGTATAAATATGTATGAGTCTTTATAAAGTCTTGCTAAATCTTTTTATAAAAAAAATGAATAAAGACTTTGATATTTGGTATGCAAAAGAATGTTTTGTTGATGCAATTCTATATATTTGGATTTCTGGACATTTCTTAACTATATTTTGTGTATTTAATTCATAATTTCACAATCAAATAGTAATTTCGATTGATTATTAATTTAATTTTGTTTCTCTTTTGAAATTCTTATTTATATATTGTTCTAAGAGCATTCATCGGGTTAATATTTATAATTATCGGGTTTCATATTATCAAACTTATAATTTATTTAAAAATCATAATATTTAAATTAATTTCATATTATTTAAAACCTTTTACATTTCATTCCTCGTATCTATAATTTATATTAAGTTTTTCCTTAAAACTTTATTGGATGGCAATGGGGATAAAGATAAGAATAGGATCTGATGTAGGGTTAATTATACAAACTATTATAAATTTTTAAAATTTAAAGCCGAAGAAAATGATGAAAAGCATATGTGGATGTCCTAATAATCAAATGATAGGTTAGAAAAGAAAATGGAAATCACAAAATACGATACAAATTCCTCAATTTGAATTCACATTTCAATCTAAAATATTATTTTCAATACTAAACCCATACACACACTTTAATTTCAATATATGTCGGTAAAACTCATAGTCAATAAACTAACGCCGTATGATATATATAAATAGTCCGACCAACATAAGTAACAAAAGTCTAGACTATATAATCCATCTATTTACATCTAAAACTAAGGGTGTAAACGAGCTAAGTTAGTTCGCAAACTACTCGAGATCGAGTCGAAAAAATCTCGAATCGAGCCTAGCTTAGGCTTGAGCTCAAGCTCATATTTTGGTTTGTTTATTAAACGAGCTCGAGCTTTAGATATCAAGCTCGAGCTGGCTCGTGAGCCTAAACGAGCTTTTATATATATATATAGGGGAGAGATCAAATAAAAACTACATTTTTTGTGAGAACTCTAGGATTCAATCTTAACCACTAGTTCCCAATGGCAAAATTATAATTAACAAAAACATATTTAAAAAATTTATAAATCAAAAAATAACATAAAAATAAAAAAAAAGTAAAAACACAAAAATGTTCCCCAACTTTCCCTCTTTCATAAAAAAATATAAAAAAAATTATAAAAAATATAAAAATTCCCGTTTTTTTAACGAAATTCGTTTTACACATGTTTAATATCGGATTTACACATGTGTAAATCCAGTACTACACATGTGTATAACTAGATTTACACATATGTAAACAACGGATGTACGATTTTTTTAGAAAACTATATCAATATGGTAGGCGTTGGAAAGATAAAAAAATACTGAATCTTATGGTGAATTTTTTTTGAAAAATAATGTCGTGAAAAAAAGTTACGAACGTTTAAAAAAAAGGGAGAAATGACATGTGATTTGCATGTGATAAAAAATGAGTGGCTGAGATTGGTCCTAGCGTTCTCACAAAAAAAGGTGGTTCTCATTTGAACCCTTCCCTATATATATATATATATATATATATATATATATATATATATATATATATATATGTTTATATATTTTTTTACATATCATATATATTTATAGTAGTACTATTGGTTATGTATAAAAATATGAAAGACACAATTAAATATTATATTATATATATGATAAGTATGATTATAAATTAATATAATAGTAATTAAAAAAATAAAAATTAATGATAAATGAGCCGAGTTTAAGATTAAATGACTTCTGATGAACTCGAGTTTTAGAAATGTAATATAAACGAGCTCGAGCTCGAGCTTTATAAAGTTAAAACGAGCCGAACTCGAACCTAAGTGAGATATTTTAACTCCAACAACATTTGGTTCGGAAACTCAAACTGGCTTGAAGCTGCTACCCAACCCTAAGAACTTACCGCGGTGTTTTCGTAATATCTTCAAGGCTAGTTTGCTTCACATAATGTTTTGTGAATGAATTGAAATTGGAATGGAATGTTGCAAAAGTTTGATGGTGTTTACTTGATAAATTTTTTAGTGGAATTGGAATATTAATATTGAACATTCCAATGGAATGTTCAACATATTATTGGTAAGTGAACGGAATGTAAATACACGGGGGTAATGAGTTCAAGTTTCACTATAAGCAAAAATACTCAAAATTAAGTCAGAGGGTTTTTCCAATAAAAGGGTTTCTCTTGAGGGGGTTGAGGCTGCGATTCCGACTAAAAAAACAAATAGGTCAGTCTGTTTAAGATAATATCTATCATTCGAAGTTGAGTCATAGATTTAACGTTCGAAAAAGAAATGAAAGAAATGTGATTCCAATAAATGTGAGAAAATTTTCTAGTTTCAATTTCATCCGTCAAACAACTACACAAAAATTTAAATAGTTTTTTTTAATTGCTCAAAGCTTTGACCCGAGAATACCCAAACTACACTAAAAAAATGTTTGGTAGTATTTTAGTAATCATTAAAAGCAAAATCTCTTAATGGTTTACAGGTAACTCTAATACAAAATGATTATAAGGTAGTATTAAAATTAATTTTTTTATTATTTAACGTTAAGTTTAAATAAATAAATATTAACTTCCCTAACAAACAGTTCATAAGTCAATGCAACGACCATTTTGCGTCACAAAAATTTAAGAATCTAAAAAGTCTGCTTAAGATCAAGTCTGAAGATAGTAACTGTAGGACGGCAGCCGTCAATTCAATTTGGACCGTTGATCAGCCATTGCCGTAGGAGGAACTGCAGCCGTTGATGTATATCTTAAGTTCCTCAAAAGTTAAGGTGGTCGGAAAGCAACTAATGAGAAGATCCTGGCCATACACGTGACGATGTGCCCCCTTCCCTCACGTGGTGGGAATTGCCTTCCATCACAATCTCCAATTTCCCTATTCATGTTTTCCTTTTTTAGAAGGCAGAATAGAAAAGCTCACACATTTGACATTTCAAAGTTTAGGGTGTAAAAAAGGCTTATTTGCGACATAATCATGCACCTTAGGTGTCTTATTTTAAAAATGTTAAAGGGTTGTTTGACAGCCTTTTGATTAATTTTTTAGTGGTTCGGATTTTTGAACAATTCAGTATTTAATAATTCAGAATGTTTGTTTCGCGATCAAATGTTTAAATGATTCAGACATTTGCCTCTGAATGGTTAAACGTTATACTAATGATGAATGATTAAGATGTCTAATACTGAATGGTTAATACATCTTATCTGAACTGGTCAGATAATTGCATTTTAATAGTTAAACGGTATATTATCTCTTAATGGTTCGGACCTTTTAATGGTTCAACACATGATAATTCATGCCACTTATTGGTTCAATATTTAATCATTTAGAAATTGTTAAACAGTCTCTTAGTGTGTTTTCTATATTATAAAAAACTAGAATGGTGCTCGTGTAGTGCGGCGGGACAGTATTTTATATGTCACTCTTTATTTAACACTGTTATTATTTCTTGTAGTAATTTTACAAAAGTTTATTATGTTTTAAGCTAAAATTTAAAGCACCAAATAAATGGGTTCTGTATGACTATTTGTACGTTTATATATTAACTTATTGTAACTCACAAAATACATATCGATTCAGCAAAAAAATTACACTAAAACATTTAAAAAAGAACACAGGTTACAATTATAATCTCAAAAAGCTTTTAAACATAATATTTTAAAAGATGTAGCTGAAATGTTAAAACAAATTAATTTTCTTGGTTTATGGGGTAGATAATGTGAAATTTTATGTAAGTGTTAGAAAGTGTAAGGTTATTATGTAACTAATTATAAGGTTAATATGTAAATAATGTTATAAATATTATTTAACCCTCAAAAGTAGTTGTATTTTATGATATATTAAAATACACCTCTTATATACTTTATATATAGTATAGATGATTGTGAGTCCTCGTGAGTGAAGTAAAAAAGATAATTTATGGGGTTGTATCGTGTTTTTCCATATTTTAAGAAAACACGATACACTCTTCATAAATTTTTTAATATTTTTAAAAGTTGTTGGGAGTGGATGTGAGAGAAAATGTAATAATAAAAATATAAAAAATATTATTTAAATAAAAGAGATAGTAAAAAAATACTGTTCTTTGTATGAATATGAGGCTGGAGATGAGGAACCTAGAGTCTGTTTGGTATAGGGTAATGAAATTAACGAATGAATGATATTAATGAAGGAATATAATAGATGAGAGAATGAAATAAATCATTACATTTCATTGTCTTGTTTGTTACTCTTTAGTCTTAAATGAATTATTACTTTGTGTTGTTGTTAGGTATAAAAAAACAAAACAATGAAATGTAAAAGTAATTATGATGGTGATGGCGAGCGGTGGTGGTGCCCGGCGGTGGTTTCCGGCAACGGCGGTTTACTACGGTGGTTTCGGGCAGCGGCGGTGGCCGGCGGTGGTTTCCTGCGGCGGCGGTGGTTTCCAGCGGAGGTGGTGGGCGACAATGGTTTCCGGAGGCAATGATGGTTTTCGGAGGCATCGATGGCTTTCGGTGGTTTCTTACGGTAGTGGTTCCCAGTGGCGGTGGTGGCTTTTGGAGGTGGTTTCTTGTAGTGGTGGTTCCCGGAGGCGGTGGTGTCCTTCGGAGGTGGTTTCCGGCGATGCCGGTGGCCGACGGTGGTTTCCGGCTGCAGCGACGATGGCCCGAGGGTGGTTTTCGGCGGCGGTAGTTTCCGGCGGCCGTGGTTTTCAGCGCTAGAAGTGGCCGGTGGTGGTGGTCTTTGGCGGATTCCGGCGGCGGCGGCGGTGTTCGGCGATGGTGTTCCCAAGTTAGTGATGGTCGGCGGTGCTTGTTGGTGACGAGCGATCTTGGTGGTCGGTCGTAGTTGTTGTGGTGGGTGAGTGGGTGATGTTGGTGACTAATGATAGAAAATAAATGGAATGGAAAAAAAGAAAGTGAATGTAATGAATTTGAGTGAATAGAATCAACTACGTAATGGTTCATTTCATTATCTTCACCAACCAACATGTATTTATTTATTCATACTCAATGATTCATTTTATTCCGCCTCTCATTCATACATACCAAACGCTACACTAATGTGAATGCTCTTAAGGGTGTTAACTTCGGCCCTTTTTATTAACAAGTTAGGCTTTAAACCGTTAACTGTGGTTTAAAATAACAAAAATAAACCATTTGATTATATGGACCGATTGGTTCGAACTATTTATCGATTTGAGTCATTTGACGGTTTAAAGCATTTTCTCTTAAAATCATTAGTTCAGATTAAATGTTTTAGAATGACAAATATGATTTAAGGTTATAATATATACTGACACTAAAATATTTTAAAAATAGAAAATATATAGATGATAAAAGTGGAACGCTTAGTTCAGCTT